>CM060912.1:270102230-270387230 GCA_030737875.1 Allium sativum | reverse complement strand
ATTGTTTCATTCTTAACCATGTCTAAAAATCCGAAAGTGCCAGCATATGTTGTTAAATGCAGTAGGACAACCAAACATACGGCGTTCACTAGGAGCTAGATCGATCGCTAATGCAATCCCCAAAATCATGCTTCCTACGATCGGCTTCAGATATACATTCCGCTAGGAAGATAGGCTACCAATACTTTCTTTCTCAAGGTTAGTAATTTTATTTTTCTTCTTCGAATATACTCTAGGAGAACCCAACATGCTATTAACTACTGATGGGAACTAATTGCTTGCCTATTTCAACTAAATTGCGCTTGTCTGTTATAACTTAAGCTAACCCAGTGGGATGTCAACTTCTAATTTTCTCATATATACTCTAGGTTGTTCGCTCTTCATCCTTGATAATGCAATAGACCTTTTTTTAAAAAAAAATATACTATAAGATATCCATTCTTCATCTTTTATAATAATGATATATATTTCTCCTTTTTATTTTACCGAATCGACTTAATAATGGATATTAATTTTATGGTTAAACGTACTATCTTACGTTCATCAAGTATTCACTGAAATAGTACTTTGATGAACCACTTTTAATGAAGAAAAATAAAATTGTTGCATGCATAATTGGATACTATCGTGTAACTAGAGCACAACCAACAATGGCTTGTTCAGTTGCTAAACAAGCTACGGAGCAACCAGGTATGGCTTGTTCAGTCACCTGTGGCTAGTTTGGATGTGGTTCGTGGCTGGTTGAGTGAACAGAGGTTGGTGTTACAACGGCGAAATCTTTGCAGTTATAAATTTATAATGGCGAAGACTTTGCCATTATAAACTTTTAATAATAAAAAAGAATGCAAACGTTGTTTGCTTAAGGGGTGTTTGCGGTTTTGTACTGTTTGTATTATATAATATATCTTTTTAAGTGGTTTGTGGTGGCTAGTTTTGTACTGTTGGGTGTGTTGTGGTTTGTTTGAATGAAAGAGAAAAAGTGAACAGAACAGATTGTTGGTTATGGTCTTAGTAGAAGTGAACTAATTATAAAAAATATTCCAAATTATCGAGGAAAACAAATGTAACAGTAGTCTACATTCAGTCACAAGCTGGATAGTTAATATCAGTGATGCAACCTACAATTCCACGTAGGATTCTCAAAATGGGTTATGATTCATGAATTTAAGAGTAACTATAAATGCCCGATAAGTTAACATCAAAGGTTGTACCATTTATGTCTAGGTAAGAGCAAACTCCAATACGCTTGCTAAATGAATAAATTGTCATAAACACTTCATATTTATATGGTTGTTATGTCCTAAGTTAACTTACTTGACATTATGCTTACAAATAAGTTTACATGAAACCAACTGTACTGTACTTGATGCATTTCACTATCTGAAAATTTTACTCATAGTTATTCATAGGGATAATAACCACAAAAACATGATTATTATAAAATCACATCAATATTAGCACGTTTAGTCAGTGTTAAATATCCTTTTTTTTTTATAGGAATGAAAGCCTTGAAATTAACTTAGGCGAAAACGATGGCTTCTATTTCAGTATCCTTCTAAGCTATATAATTGGATATATACGTTCTTTACGTCTTACTAATTGATATGTCTCCTTCAACACTTTTACAGTGGAATATTTTCAGATTTTATATGTTATCAAAAAAACATTCTCTATGCCTTTAGGCTTATTTTACTGTATGTCCTCCAAAAGAGAGAATATGTCGCATGTAATTTGACACAAAGGCCAATGTCATGCTATGGACATGAAGGCACCGCTCGGCTTAATCTAAAATAGACATGAAATGATAAAAAAAAAAACTACACACCTTTAACGTAATTGGAGACTACTTGCCAACATTTCTGATTTCTCCCTACTAATTCCCCATGGATCATGAGCTGTGGTTCTCTCTATGCCTCAGGTGGGCGCAGTTTAAAGTGTTTACTTTGATGGTTCGTCTTATCATTGGTTATTGCCATATATATTAGGACTTTTTACCCATTTAGGCCTATTTAGAAATAGTATTACACGTATAGCCATGTTTCAGAATTAATTACGTATATAGGCCTTTTTTGGTTTCGAATGCGAGTTTTCAAAACTCGCCTTCATTAAAATACAAAGGCGAGTTTTGAAAACTCGCCTTCGACAGAACCCACCACACACACACACACCCCAACTAACAACAAAACCTATAGCATTCAGTAATTTTTCACTTATTCACTGAAGTTGAATAACATTTCATTATAGAAAAAGAAGAGTCACAAGAGACCATTCTGTGTAATTGCACTGAAGTTGAACAACAAAATTACTAGATGTTATATGTAGTGAAATGTTCAAATGTAGCGAATTTCATAAACCAAATAACAACAAATATTTACTATAAAGCTGATTACAAGAGACCATAACACAGAATAAGTACTAAAAATCAGGAGGAAACAGATACTAACACGAGACTAGATACTATAGCTTAGGATACAGCAAATGCTAATTAGGAAAATAGTACGATAACCAAACTACATCTGACGTTCATGCTCTTGGGATGTGAAGCTGCTTATTCATCACGGTTAAGCCGCAACTGTTCAATAACGTTACGGAGATGTCTAATCTCTTGTTCGAGTTCGTTTGCATATGTTATTCCCCTTGGCCCTATCGGTTCGTCTATCCATTCTATGTAATTGCACCCATTTGGATAGGATGGACATTGTTGAATGCGACGACCAATATCGTTGCCATCTGCTAGAACCACAACTTCAACTGGATAACCACAGTAGCAACAAACTTGATAAGAGTCACCTTCTTGTTCATAAGGAATTGGAACATGTGGTACTTGATAAGAACCAACTTCTTGTCATGGTACAACGACGGACTGTTCATGCGTGTGTTGAACGTTTGGTACTTGGGCTTGATGTGGAGGTTGGATGGGCCGTTGTTCGGACGGTGGTCCAAGCCGAGAGTTCATTTCGTTTAGAAACTCGAGTTCATCTGTAAGCGCTTGAAGTTCCATCTGTTCGTATGCCTCTTCCTCAGAGTCTGGAGATGATGGCCAAGAGGGCATAGTTGTGGTAAAGCATAGGGTAGTTGGAAACAAAGTTGTGGGAGTGAGGTAAATTTTGAGAAATTCGACAGAGATATATAGCTGTGTAGTGTACAAGTGAATAGAGGGTAAAACAAAGAATGATGTGAAGGGTCACTGGTAGGAAATTTGCTTTACGTATGGTACTGTAGGGAATCTGCTTTACGTGCTGCACGACACTTTAACCCTACTCTGACTAGTCGTATCAGAAGAGAATCTACTTTACGGTTTTTATCAGCAATATTCATACTTCTAGGAATTTTAATATATTGCATTACAGAATTGAGAATTTTACGATGACAACGATTACAACATTAAGAAACACAAACTACAATCATACGTACTACAACAAAGGAACACACGAACATCAAATTCGAAGTACAATAAAACACATTAAGATGGTTTCCACATACACCTACCACGGTCGTGAGAAAAATCTAGCTCTAGGTGATTGAACTCCACGTTCGCAGATTGGAGGGTCAATCCACTGCTTAAAGTAACAACAATCAATTTCAGTAGGAAAAACCTTGTGGTCCTCATAGGCTTCACAACCGAAAAATCGACGACCAGCATTTTTTTCGGTTTTGGAAACAACCACGACCAATACTTCTCCACAACGGCAAATAGGGTTGGATCCACCAGGAATTAGTGGCTCTACAACGTGCCCTGCAACTACCCTTTCTTTTCCAGGTCGTTGATTTACTACCGATTCATCGTCGTTTTCCCATTTGTCCAGGGTGGAGCCTACACTTTCTTTTCCTTGTTTCGACATGGTGAAATTGTGAATGAGGGTTTAGCTGGATTCAGAGAAGCCTCTATATATACCGGAAAACAGGGTCGTTCCCAACCATATATAATTTAAATATTTCTCTACATAAAGGAGTTAAAAAACAGGGTCGTCCCAATTCACATGAGCAACATGGCAGGCCAACAGTGTACCAGGAGAGAATTTGATTTATGTACTCCTTTAACCCTCCACTGACTAGTTGTATCAGGAGAGAATCTGCTTTACGTACTCCTTTAACCCAGCACGACACTGTTTCGTCTGACGTATTACTATAGGGAATCTGCTTTGCAGAGATGTAATGTTGCTATTTCGTAGATGTTTCAAACCATCCTTTCTTCCTCTCTCCCTTATTAAAGACCAACCAACCTCTCTCTTTCTCTCTTCATCACTCCTTGGTTTTTTATAGAGTAGTTCACTGTCAAATTGGCTAACTGGGCATACGACGACGATACCATGGTTCAAATGTAAGATGAGTACGAACGGGGTAAACAACCTGCAGAAGATGTCGAATTTGTGCCCGAAACGCAAATGGGAGTCCAAGTAGATGCAGAAGAGGTCGAGTGTGAACTTTTTAGTGCAACACAATCAAACGTTGCAGTCCAGCGCATCGGACCGGTTCAAAAATCCCTCAATGCTCAGTTGAGGGAGGTTCTTGCCCGGCAGAACCCCGATAGGTCAAGCTCCAGCATGACGGGTCGTTCGGTCCTTTGCTATTGCGGAGTCGAATGTAATGTGCTTTTGTATTATTTATGTTGTATTGGGTCGTACTAATATAATTTATAATATTATATAATATAATTATATGTCAAACCCTGTACCTTATGCCGTAGCATTTGTTACCATTCGAGTTATTAAAGATATATGCTTATAACTTGTTATTCATGTGTGGTAATACATTACAGATGTGACGTATTAAAACTTTTAATGGTTTTTTTTTGTATTATGGTAACTATTTGGAAGTATTAGAAGCTAAAAATATGTACTTGGCAAGATTCGAACCTGGATCTCTCACCAAGAAGGCACACACATCTACCAATCAAGCCAAACATGCTTTTATGCAACTTTTATACAGGCGAGTTTTGAAAACTCGCACAAAGGCACGTTTTCAAAACTCGCCTATATGCTCACCTGGACAAAACAGGTCTACTTTTGTAATAACTTTTGAAAGATGGCTAAACATGTTATAAGTTTTAAAAAGAGGTCTATACATGTGAATTGTCCTATATATTACATTAAGTATTATCATGGGTTTAGCACGAAGGAGAGTTTTATTCATCATACATATCATATCTTTGTTGATTGGATTATTTTCATAAACACAATCTAATATCCTTAAAGTTATGCTTGAAATTGATTACACGTGTAATCAAGCAATTGAAGGCACCAATATTTGTCGTTATTTGACACCTTAACATGTGTGTTAGTCTTTAGTTTCTTAACCAATATTTTAATTTGCGCCTTAGTTGAAAAATTGTATCAATGTTCGAAATTCAAAGTTTATCACCAATTCTGAAATCCTAAGGTAAAATGAATTTAAGTTTGTCCAATAGAGAATTTTCACATTTATGCTAAATTTTTTACTTTCATAATTTGATGGGTTTCTTGACTATGCTCACTGGAAGAACATTAACTTACATTTAGTTGAAGTCGAAATAAAAGTCGTAACTTTGGAAATACAAGGTATGAATAAAAAGTTCATCGTATACTCAATTTGTGTCCATCCTTTTTAAGTCTTGATATGTTTTTTCCATGAATGTATGAATGCTTTCTGGATATGGTAATGAATGAATGATCTGTACTTCCATCTAATAAGCCTTTTTGCAAATTTCACACCACAAGTATATCTCACGCCTCAAATACATTCAAGTTACATATGCTTACTTCATTATTGAATTTATGTTACATACACATTAATGTGCTTTTTAATGTTGCTATTTGTTACATTTACATTTTTCTTTGAAATACTAAATTTCAAATGGCATACATATGTGTATTCTCAGCATTCCTAATGTTAAATATACCTTAATTTTAGGTTTACCCAAGAGGATTTACTCATGTTTTTTGACTAACTATTGTAGTCTTTTAATTCATCTAGAAGACGAATCGTTTACAGGGCATTGCAAGAAAGTATTGTTGATTCCCCTCCACATGCTCCTATGCCTCTTGTGGCCATAGGTAACCCTAACCACCACTATTTATCTTTTGATCTGGGTTTTAGGTATGCACAATTTATGTAATACCAAAGTCGGATGTTTTTCTTAGGAACGCGGGTGTTGTTTATTACCTGAAAATTTTCTATTCTCATGCTATGCTTGCAGTTATCCAATATCTGACTATGATTTTTCTATGTCTAGGTACCCATAACATAAAATTTGCTACAGGGATTTTCACCGCCTAAAATGTCATTTCTCTAAGTATATTATTCTTGCAAATATGATAATCTTGATTGAGTATAGAGATATTTATTTTGGTTGCAAAAGCGCTCCCCTTCTTATGAGGCCAATGGTATACTAAGGTGATGGAGATTGAAATAAATGGAAGTGAAAAAAGTTCAGCTTATATGTTGATTTTTTGATGGAAAACTTTTTAAATATAAGAGGTCATGAATGTTATACAATGACACATGCACGTAGTCTTTAGAATACAGTTGGTTTCAATGTATGATTGCTTCTCGCCTAGGGAATCATAATTATATACATATCTTTAGATGTAAACAATTTCATGCATATATGATTTTAAGTGTGTCTTCATAATTTAACGTGTATCCTATTTTCAATGAAACCGAACACTGCATACAGTTGAAATTTCAAACATATTTTGTTTTTTTTTTTGAATTAAAAGCCTCTTATATGCATGTTTATTTTCAGGCTTATAAACGCACAGTCTACTGAATAAATATCGTACCTACGACATAGTTTCATATATTCCATTTTAGGAATACTGATATAATAATTTCAAGTGTCCTCTGGATCACGTGTGCGTTTTGGATATAATAGTAAGAAATGATCATTTAGATTATATATATTCTCTCAAAATGTAACAACATCTCAAATCGAATTTTTTATAAAAATTGTCATTCAAATCTGTTCGAGCACGGATCGTGTTAATTTGGTGCCAATAATGATGAGCATGAGTAATAAGCGTAGTATTATAAAACAAAATGGAAATTGGAGGCGGATCCTTAAAATCAAAGATGATATAATGTGTATCCATGTGTAACTTTCAATGTAAACAGGTCTCTAAAATCAGAGATGATATGATGTGAATTCCTGCATAATTTACAATGTGAAGTGGATCCTAAAACTGTAATAATAATATTTTCGTATTTTTTAGCTCCACTTCTTATTAAAAATTCAAAAAACAATAAATACTAAAAGAAGATTACCGAAAAAGAAAAAAGGTTGCATCTTTAAGGGGGAAAAACTTATTCCCCACACATCATCACCTAATATGGTGTGCACCACATTGGCCATTAGGAAGATGCCCATTTAAAAATTCATATATAAAAACAAGTTATGGAATATTTATTAATATTTTGCAACCATAACATGTTACTCATTTTTTCCGTTCAAAAATAAATCCTAAAATTTTATTATTTTTATGAAAATCCAAAACCTCTTTCACACTGTCTTCCCTGTCTCCAGCACTTTCCTTGAAATAATAATATAGTTACATTACAACAATAAAAATATATAATTGTCCTCCATGGTATATATATAAACTAAACATAAAAAATAATGAACATGAAAAGAATGAACATATCAGTCCTTATAAACCACAAAATGGCCCGTATGTGTAGCATGGGCCACACACTAGTTTTTGTTTTGATTTGAAAAAAATGAATAAATGGTGCCTTCCAGGGTTCAGAGTTTTGATATGATAGATGGAAGGGTAGTTCGAGAATAAAACATGCCACATTTCAAAAAATAAGGACTTAATTTTTATGTTTGTTGTCGAAAGGAATTTTGATCTATTATAATAAGCATGTTATCCAAAAGTTCCCTAAAATTTACATCATCAATCTCAGATAAAAGAAAACAGAATAGAGAGCTAACATGTCATTAAATATTCTCGATAGTACCCTTTTTTCATCTAAATATTTAGAAACAAAGGGTTACATCCACATTATTTTCTCAAATGATAGTAATTGCAGATGCACATCGCTAGTCCATCGCTTTTGTAACGAACTGGGATTTTCAACCTAGAAAATCAACATAAAACCCATGTTAATTATTCAGGCATCAAACAATCCAGATCATTAATAGAAAGAAATTAGAGGGTGAGAATAGATAAGATATAAAATTGGAATAGAAGAAGAAGAACAAAACGACAGAATAGAATAAACACGAATCTCACGACGGAACGAATAAAATATATTATATAACATAACTTTGGAATAAAAACCAGTATCTGTATACAATACCATTATCAGAGTACAACACTTACAACACAGCGGAAATAACAATAGCTATAAAATCCTGAAGCCTCCAGCTCCAGCTCTCCAAGTATATCTGTAAAATCTCGACTACTTGACTGCCCGTACAAAATTGGGCACCCAAGAGTTTAGTGAAAAACAAAACAATATAAACTCTGGGTCAGTCATGTGACTGGTGTGAGTAAACTCCAACCATTTTTTTAACTTTTAAAATCCCTTTAAAAGAAAGAATAATCATAAGACCCATTCACACATAAACACGGATGGGCTTTACCTTACGACAAACCAAAATATTCTCTATATCAGAGGTCTTCTGATATTATGATAGTGTCTAAATCAAATAAATAGAAATCTAGTGGAACACTTTCATCTCACGTTTCGCATACATAATATATGATAAAAAAAACTGTGGGCTCTTATTGGGAAATGGATTCCAACTGGCAAGGTGCGGGACTCTGATAGTGTATCTCTAGAGAGGAATACACCGAGTTCAACAGGAACATCTTGCAACCCAGCCTAAACATGATCGGTCACTCATTTCGGTTGAGTGAACCGAATGTATTATCTCCAATGGTTAGGATCAGCAACTGTTTCCCGAAAGGGACAACATCGATATAGATTAAAGAAGTAAATGGAATTTCTCTATATCAAGTGAAAATACACCCTAATTGGGAGCTACCCACTTAGTACATTAACCGGCTTTTTGGTCTGGTTCCCAGAAGTACATCAAACACGATCAACCCAACGCATCGCGTGGAGCTAGGGCCGAGAGGGACGCCTAGGAATGACGGAAACAAAATTGATAAGGGACCGCGCCACTCAGAACCTCGCAGCACCCAGAACACATTTCCGAACCAAGGCCTCAAATCCTGAAGGGGTCACAAGCCCCGAACGCCCATATCTGTGGTCCTTGCGCCCCTCGAGAGGAGGACTTCGCACCCAGCAGATGCGAAATTTTGCACCTAGGGCCTTGTTGGAATTTTATGCAGTTGTAGGTGGTGGGTGCGAATTTCTGCATGTGGTCCCCCATTCTTACCTAATCCTACCTAACCCCTCTACTATAAATAGCCCATAGCCTCACACTTCAAAGGGGTTGGATTTTTATCACTTGGGACCTCCATAGAGCTTCATTAATGGCATCTCCTATTTGTGGAAGAAGAAGGATCAAATAGTCTTTTTTCCAAATACTTAGCATATGACAATTATGAAAGTGAATGTAATGAGATTTCATGAGCATGCCTCTACCTTGTAATTCTTGAGTGATCAATAATATTCCAACACCTTTCCAAAGTGAACGTAGGCCGAACCACTATAAATTCTTTGCGTCTTTACCGCTTTCTTTTACTTAGTATTACGTCCAAAACTATAATTCCTAGTAATAGGAATCTTTGGTGTTTTCGACATTTTTTGCCGTCAACATTTGGTGCTTTTACCGAGAAAACTCGGATATTGCGCCTTTGTCGCACATAGTTATCTCGACCTTCGACAAGCTTGAGGTTCCTTGCTAAACCTGCCGCCGAGTCCACTCACGATGGCAAAGCGACCAAAGAACGCAATGGTCGGCTCTTCAGCCGAGGCCGGGACATCCCAACAACCTCAACCCACAGATATCCTGGCCACAGACATCCCAACAACATCAAGCCGTGCCAACGCCAATGGGAATGGAAACGGCGACCGAACTACAGTCACATACAGTGAGGGGCACAACACCGAGACCGGTCTTGCTTGATCATTAATGACGGACCAAGTCCGACGAACCAACCCCCTCCTTGACACAACCCTACGGTCACCTATCGCGACGATGGACTGCTATTCCAGCGGCCTACGCTCCTCTAGAATATGATCCACATTGGCCTGGTTCGCCTCTTCATCCACATCAGGACCCAACTATAGATGTTGAGGATATGGAAGACGATTTCCCGGACGTTCATCATAGAAAGCGACCTCGCAACAGGACTCCAGAACCCCATCAAAATTCATGGGTCTCAATGGCGGATCCCCATCCAACTTATCTTCCCAACATGGTACGAAGGATCATGATGTGAGGGGTCGCACATGGCTCATGGGAGGCTCACATTAGGTGTAACCCCTTCAAAAGAAGAGTAAATGAGGCCGAATGTCCACGGCGCTTTAGCATGCTGCAAATGCCACTTTATGTTGGCACCACCGATCCTTGTGCCTTCCTGAGTCGATATGAATGGAAAATGGACTCGAGGTGCTTCCAGGTCTTCCTATCTGTTACTGCTTTATTTTGTTTCTCTCGCCTCCCACTTTATTCCATTAACAACTTCAAGCAATTAGCGACAGAACTAGTCAAGCAATTCGGGATGCATATCCCCACTCCAAAGAATGCCCTCACTCTGTCCAACTTAGACTAAGTACCTGCCGAGTCGCTCAAAAGCTACCTCTCCTGGTTCAACACAGCTCTCGCCGAGGTCGAGGATCCGGATCCTCTCACCGTACTCTTTCAGCTAGCAAAAGGTGTCCTCCCCACTTCAGAGTTCGGGGCATGGATCGATCAGAAGCTTCCAAAAAGCTTCGATGCCTTCTATGAGAAAGCGGATCAGTACTTATGCAAAGAGGAGGCAAGACGGAACCATCTCTCCACCACAAGTCATCCCAATGACCCCCAAGTGGACACTGCAAATAATAACCATAGAGGAAGGCAAGTCGGGGATCCCTTCAATCAGAACAAGGGTTGGTCCCTACAGGCAAAAACCAAATAACTGTGGGCCAGGTGGTCGGAACAACGGACAAGCCTCAACAAAGCCAGGAAAACCTGTCCCTTACCGCGCCTTCGAGACCTATACCCTACTAAACGAAGACTAAGAAACAATTTACTTGGAAACATGTAACACGTTGCCATACAAGAAGCCCGGTGTCAGAGAATCAACTAACCGCGAGAAGAATACCGGGAGGTACCGTCGATACCACAACGTGTATGGGCATGACACTAACGAGTGCCGCCAGCTTAGGGACGCAATCGAGAAGTTTATCCGTGAGATGCGACTCGAAGAATATGTCCAAGAACCCTTTTCCTATGGAACCAAACTCTCAGCCTCTGGTGCTAGCTCCTCCGGCGCCCACCGAGGCAGCTCCGGGTCCATCTAACCCAAGGAGAGGGATCGTGATCAACACTATATGTGGTAGACCTTACCCCATGGATGACAGCTTTTAGAAATGGAGGAGTATGTGAGTTCTATAAAGTGTGCAACTTATGAAGCCTGCTCCGATCTCAGCGAATCCGCCCTAGCCAAGCTACAAAAACCCATGCGGGACGACATCATTTTCCACGAAAGGGACTCTACCGAGGTGGATATCCCGACCACGGAACCACTAGTTATCACAGCTCATATCGGTGCTGCTTCTGTCAAAAAGGTATTAATCGACTTAGGGAGCTCAGTCAACATCACTTTCAAGGCTGCTTACGACCAGATGAAGTTGGAAACAAATGATTTAAAGCCCTGTCGCGCCACGATCCACGGCTTCAATGGGGCCTCTAGTTCCCAAGTAGGAATGGTCGACTTACCTGTGGAACTGGGCGAAGGGGACTGGAGCCGAGTCCGAATTCTCACTTTTGTGGTTATAGACATCGATTCTGTAACGGCCCCGGATTTCGCCCGACCTAATCGATCGCAAAATCAACCAAGACCGTTCAAAACCCGAGTACGTTAACTTTGGGAATACAACAACATCTGAACAATAACAGCAAACTTTTATAAACATTACAATAATGTTACATCAGAGTACAGAATATCAGAGTACATAGAATAAAATTACAGCGGAAGATAAATTACAATATTTTAATACATTGTAGCGGAAATAAAATAACTAAGGCAGCGGAAGACAACTATGCTCTATACACAGCTTTAGGCTTCAATACAAAATCCTGCTCAAATGATAAATATCTGCAAAAAGCTACTCGACTGCCCGTGTGGAAAAGAGGGCACCCGAGTTTGCAAAGTGAAACAAACTACGAGTCAGTCGTGGGACTGGTATGAGAAATCTAACTTAACTAATCTAATAATAATAGGGAAAATCCAAGGACCACGCCGCTAAGGCGAAACGGGTTTACTCCAATGGATTGCCATGCATAATTAAAGTAAATCGTTAAACAACGCGATGCTTTTTAGAAAAATGAAACCATTATAAGACCCAAGTCCCATCACACAATGCAACGCAAACCGGAGGTTAGGGTTTTACCTTATAATGGTCAAAAATGCTTGATACGATAAAACGGATTTGATATTATTATTAGTGTATATATGTTTCAAAAACATTTCAATCATAATGTATCAATCATAGACGGCATAGTACCCCATCCTACTATGTCGCCATACTAGTTCTACAATCAAAACCGCAGGGTCGTATTGGAAATTGGGTTTCCATCATGAGTCAAGGCTAGGGAGGAAATCATTACTGATTCGAGACACTCTAGCTAATGTCTCAGGATCCCCCGCAGTGAACCCTTGGAAAGCTGCAGGGCCGGTCCATACATACAGCTTCGTGGATTGGCAATTCCTGAACACACGTTTCCCGGTCCTATAGAACCTTTCATCTGAGGTGCCTCATTCCATCATCCACATAAGTAAATATCAGCCAGTTTAAGCACCGACGCCACTTCTAGCTAGAAAGAAACGTGCTACTCTCCCTGCGTTCCCTTCTCCCGTTTTGGACTCAACCGGGTTGTGAGGTTCGCGAAGTAACGTTATAAACACAAGACCTGCTTTTCAACAAAGCCTTGATCATCTTCATCTTAGCGTGCCACGTTGACAATTCACGCCATGCGATTGATAACTATTAATACACAACCTCTAAGAATGTTAAGCAAGAGAATAAATTCTCCGCCAACAACGATCGTAAATTAACAGAAATCGATTTACATAGAACAAAATTCAACGTCAGACACACATCCATTTATAAGCTTATGCTTTTGGTCTCAGCGAAAGCCAAATCCGTACAAATCAACACTACGTCCGGATAACAACCATCTTAGCCTCGTCTTGGGAGCAAATCAATTAAGGGCCTCAACACTAGTTACCCATTCGATGTGAAGATCGTCGGTCTTCAATCTCCATTTTCAATTCTTCCATTTAAAACGTCGTATGATTATTTGAAATGAGTATAACTCGGTCTTTTCAAATAATCTTCGCATAATTATCATTTAAATTATTTCATAACGTTATTACTTATCACTATTTTTATTTTGATAAAAGTAGTTCATTTGCATTTCAACAACATTACAGGTCATTAACATATAAGGGTAATAAATCAACCAAACCAACAGCGCACAATCATGTTCCTATCATACAATGATGTAATGTGACATGTTTATATCAAGATATCATGTTATATAAATAGTTCAATTTCCTTCCCTCATTTTACTTGTTAATAAACAACAACTAAAATGTAACTTTCAATTCATTTAATGCATAGAAAATGTCATTTAAAAGCATTTCTTTTTCTTATTTATTTACACCATATGTGAATAAGTTTATTTTTCCTTATTCTTATTTATTTACCTAAATGTAAATAAATGTTATCTTTCACTTCTACATATCCTATTTCAAATGAAAGTGTCATCTAAAATAATTCTTTTTATTTACATAAGCAAATGTAAATTTCTATTTCATATTTTATTTACATTGTTTAATTACATTGAAAATGAAATATTTTATTTCTTTCTCACATTTTATTGAAAATGTAATATTTTCTTCTTATTCTTTACTACCTAAAAAGAAGGTATTCTTTACTTTATTCTCTTTTATTACATTATAAAGAATGTACTTCTTCTAACTTCTAACTTCTTTTATTACAAAAAAAATGAAATTTTCTTCTATTAATTCCATTAAAGAAAATGTAATTTTTCTTCTTTTGATCACATTGAGGAAACGGTGATTTTTTTCCTTTACAAATTCCCCTTTTTATTTATTACATTTAAATGTAACCTTCATTACGACGGTAAATTCTTATCTTATAATTAAATTAAAAAAATGTAACTTCCCATTTATAACAAACATGGAGGTGAAAATATTCATTTCATTATTAACACATAACAGTGTGAAAATAACGTCAATTTCTAATTTATCCATTCTTTTTTATTATGGGCCAGACCTCTCACATTAGGCCTGCCACCTGTGGATGATGGATAGGCCGGTCGGTTCCGGGCAGACTTCTCCCACAAGTTGAGCTTAACCTCGTGTCTTGGCCCAATTTGTATTTGCGCACTTGGACCTCTCACATTAGGCCCAACATTTGTGGCTGCTGGATATGCCGGTCGGGTCCGGTAGACTTCCACCACAAATGTGACCTAACCTCGTGTCCAAGTACAATTTTAGTTAATCATTATAATTGTTCTACTAAAAATATTATTTTACATGACACTTCATAACAAAATTGATGTTTTTAATTCACGTGCCATTCTTTAATAAAAGTGATGAATTATAATGTCATATAAAGAGGATATTTTATATATAAATATATTTTCTATGAATTCTAATGACCATTTTAATCTAATGACCTTCTGGTTTTAATGACATTATAATTTAACAACATTTTCAATCTAGTGATATTCTAGTTTTAATGACATTCTAATTTAATGACATTTTCAATAAATGACATTATAATATTTTAACATGAAGTGCAAGTTTATCCTAACATAAATGCCAATTTCAAATTTTCCTAAAATTGATAAACTAAATTCCACACAAATGACAAATTAATTTTTACATAAATGACAAATTAATTTTTTTCATAAATGACAAATTAATTTTAAACATAGATGACAAATTTATCTTACATAACATATTTCTAATAAAAGTGGCATGTCTATCCTAATTAAACATTTTTGACTAAAATGATATTTCTTAACTAAAATCATATGTTAAACACAACATGATATATTCTAACAAAAATGTTGTTTAATTAGCATAAATAAGTTTCATATACAATAAGAATATATATACATATATATATATATATATATATATTTACATATAAAAATGTACTTTTAATGTTACCATATTTGTCAAACAAGCATTCCCCTCATTTATTTATGACTCATATTTCATTTACATTAAAAATGCAAATTCTTATGTAACAAAATTTCATTCTTCCTTATATACTTTAATGATTCTTTTTTATGTTAACACAATTCCATACTAACTTGAATATTTTAATGAATTCCCTTTTTAACATAAATATGTGATTTTTATGTTAACAACACAATTTCAAATTCTTTTCTTTTCAATAACTACAAATGTAATTAATACTTCAGTTTCAAAGCCTATCTATTTATCCCATAAAATGTAATCAATTTTTTTAGCGTTAAAATTTCATTCTTCTTCTTCTATTACAAAAAAAAAATGTAATTTTATTTACAATACAAATTCTTATTCTCTAATTACATATAAAAAATGTAATTTTAATTCCAATGCAAATTCTTACTTTTCATTTACATATAAAAATGTGAATTTACTTGCGATGCAAATTCCTACTTTTTATTTACATATAAAAATATAAATTTTTAATTTACAATGTAAATCTCATTCTTTATTACATATAATGTAATTTTTAATTTACAATGTAAATCTCATTATTTTATTACATTCTACGTTATATTTGTGTTTGAGAACACAAATAAAAGTCATGTTTATTTTTCTATGTAATGTTTGTGTTTGAGAACACAAATACAAATCACTCATTTTTCTATGTAATAATTGTGTTTGAGAACACAAATATAAATCATTCATTTTCCTATTCCAATTCAATCATTTATACACATTTGATAATATTTAATTGACAATCCAATAAGGTGACAAAATAATATTATACACTGGATTGACAAAATAATGCCTATCATTATAAAATTGACAATTTAAATCAATTCAACACAAATGATTCCTGTTTTTATATTGAATTGATAAACTAAATCAATTCAAATAAAGTGACTAAATATGAATTGATTTACTAAATCAATCCCATAAAAAAGACAAACTACAAATTCTGATATTGAATCGATGATCTAAACCAACTCAATAAAATAAAAGGATGAATAATAATATTTGTCTAAGGCATATAGATCTATAATTACCCATTATATATTTTGATCTTGAATGGATAATCTAAGTCAATTCAATAAAGTAAAGGGATGAATAATCATATTTGTTTAACATACATGAATTTTACAATCATTCATCACAACCAACAGAACAATCATCATACAATACCAACACAAACAGATCTGAAATATATAACTATAAATAAAATAAATAAATGAATTGATTAATTATTTTAAAATAAAAGAAATCTCACCGAATAATTCAGATCTGAATTTTGGTCAAATTTTGATCGGCTCAGAAATGGTTCTAGTTAGCTTCATGTTGTAGATCTTATTTTTCTGATTACAACGCTTCGAAAATCATCTAATTTCGTTGCTGTACGAATAAGTTACGATCGTTTATAGGTTTGAATATTTAAATAAATAATTAACTTAATTAATTAATGGTTTGTCTCACTAATCCCCTTAACTCATCATCTCCTTCTTCGTATATTGTCTGTAACGCACAAACCCACCTCTCAAAGTCTAGGGCATCTCATCGCACCTCCATCCGACCACCTGCAGACGATCGGAGACCCTCACCTCGAAGCCCGCGCCGACCTCCCCTTGCGCCCAGATGTGGGCCCCACTCGCCGCCCACATGTGCCTCAAAAACCCCTCCAAGCGTCGTCACTTCGTGCTGAGAATTCGCGAAATCCGTGAACTAAAACCTGATCTTAACCGTATGGATCTGTAGATCTCTTCAAGAGCTTCGATTTGGTATATAATATGTTGAATTTCATTGAGCGGATCAAAAGTTATTGAGTCGGGAAGTTTTGAATGTTCATGGCCATCGAATGAAAACGGCGGCTGCCATTGTTTTTAGGGTTACGAGGAATAAAATAATAATATAATTTCTCGAAAAACGTGTTTTAAAGGTGGATTTCAGACTGTCTCCAAATTGGGCGTGCTTACTGTCGTTCTTAAGGTTTTGACACCTTCTGAACGCAATGGGACAGGTCTCGTGGCCCAATTACGAAATCTGTAAAAAAAAATATTTAAATTTACATTAAAAATTAATTAATTAAATATTTACCGTACATTTAAATACGTCGAGGCCACAAACTAACTTTAAAAATCCCCGAAAAATATATTTAGCTATGTTTTGACACTGCGGACCTAGGAAAATTAATTTCGTTCAATTCTGAGCCTATTTGAAAAATGGCCTTTTTCGAGGCATATATATTTAATATTAAAAATACATTTGTAAACAAATAATTTCCGAAACTCGAAATATATAAGTGTTTACTGTTTTTCAATGCAGAAACGTCATTCTGAACTCAATGGAAGTGGTTTCGAGTTCAAATTCCTTCATATGCAAAAAGTTGTGATTTTGACCTTTATATATTATATAAATAATTCCATAGCGACCTTTCTAAATTTTAATCTGGGCATAACTTTTGATTCCCGCTATGAAATTTCAATTTTTCAGATTCGTTAGAAAGATATTTTTAAATAGATTCCAAAATTTTTGGTCTCACTAAAATCCGTTAAATTTTGCATCCTGTACGGTCAGTCAAAGTTCAAGTTTGACTTTTCAAACTACCGCGCTATTCCTAATTCCTTTTATAATTAAAATTAAATTATTCATTCTAACTTCGATTTAAATCAATTTCTAATCAATATTATTTTAAATAAATCATTTAAAATACCAAAAACTCATTAAAATTAGTTAAAATAGATTTATAAATTTACCTCAAAATTCAGGGTTGTTACAGTCTCCCCCACTTAAAAAGTTTTCGTCCTCGAAAAGGAACGAAGTTAAAAGTGTTTAATTAATTAACTCATCTTTCTCTTTTTTATTGATTTCAATAATTTTATTAGTTGATTAACTTTCAAATATATTACTTTTATATATTCAAAAATAATATTTTCTAAAATAGATTATATATAATCACAAATACGTTAGTTATAAACTGGGTACTCTTAACTCATTCTAGGGCATTATTAACCCCATCTCTAATGAGTTTTCTCATTCTAGGATACTGTTGATCCTATCTCTAATGAGTATCTTTATTGGATATTAATAATCCAATCTCTAATGAGTCTTTTGTTTAGTTCTAATGAGTTGTACCCCAAAGATTTGAGCTAACCAAAGCTCTGAAACCAACTGTAACGGCCCCGGATTTCGCCCGACCCTATCGATCACAAAATCGACCAAGACCGTTCAAAACCTGAGTACGTTAACTTTGGGAATACAACAACATTAGAACAATAACAACAGACTTTTATAAACATTACAATAATGGTATGTCAGAGTACAGAATATCAGAGTACATCGAATAAAATTACAGCGGAAGATAAATTAGAATATTATAATACATTGCAGCGGAAATAAAATAACTAAGGCAGTGGAAGACAACTATGCTCTGGACACAGCTTTAGGCTTCAATCCAGAATCCTGCTCAAACGATAAATATCTGCAAAAAGCTACTCGACTGCCCGTGTGGAAAAGAGGGCACCCGAGTTTGCAAAGTGAAACAAACTACGAGTCAGTCGTGGGACTGGTATGAGAAATCGAACTTAACTAATCTAATAATAATAGGGCAAATCCAAGGACCACGCCGCTAACGCGGAATGGGTTTACTCCAATGGATTGTCGTGCATAATTAAAGTAAATCGTTAAACAACGCAATGCCTTTTAGAAAAATGAAACCATTATAAGACCCAAGTCCCATCACACAATGCAACGCAAACCGGAGGATAGGGTTTTACCTTATAATAGCCAAAAATGCTTGATACGATAAAACGGATTTGATATTATTATTAGTGTATATATGTTTCAAAAACATTTCAATCATAATGTATCAATCATAGAAGGCATAGTACCCCATCCTACTATGTCGCCATACTAGTTCTACAATCAAAACCACAGGGTCATATTGGAAATTGGGTTTCCATCATGAGTCAAGGCAAGGGAGGAGCTCCTTATCGATTCGAGACACTCTAGCTAATGTCTCAGGATCCCCCGCAGTGAACCCTTGGAAAGCTGCAGGGCCGGTCCACACATACAGCTTCGTGGATTAGCAATTCCTGAACACACGTTTCCCGGTCCTATAGGACCTATCATCCGAGGCGCCTCATTCCATCATCCACATAAGTAAATATCAGCTAGTTTAAGCACTGACACCACTTCTAGCTAGAAAGAAACGTGATGCTCTCCCTGCATTCCCTTCTCCCGTTTTGGACTCAACCGGGTTGTGAGGTTCGCGAAGTAACGTTATAACCACAAGGCCTTCTTTTCAACAAAGCCTTGATCATCTTCATCTTAGCGTGCCACGTTGACAATTCACGCCATGCGATTGATAACTATTAATACACAACCTCTAAGGGTGTTAAGCAAGAGAATAAATTCTCCTCCACCAACGGTCGTAAATTAATAGAAATCAACTTACATAGAACAAAATTCAACGTCAAACACACATCCATTTATAAGCTTATGCTCTGGGTCTGAGCGAAAGCCAAATCCGTACAAATCAACACTACGTCCGGATAACTACCATCTTAGCCCCGTCTTGGGAGCAAATCAATCAAGGGCCTCAACACTAGTTATCCATTCGATGTGAAGATCATCGGTCTTCAATCGCCGTCTTCAATTCTTCCATTTAAAACGTCGTATGATTATTTGAAATGAGTATAACTCGGTTTTTTCAAATAATCTTCTCATAATTATAATTTAAATTATTTCATAACGTTATTACTTATCACTATTTTTATTTTGATAAAAGTAGTTCATTTGCATTTCAACGACATTACAGGTCATTAACATATAAGGGTAATAAATCAACCAAACCAACAGCGCACAATCATGTTCCTATCATACAATGATGTAATGTGACATGTTTATATCAAGATATCATGTTATATAAACAGTTCAATTTCCTTCCCTCGTTTTACTTGTTAATAAACAACAACTAAAATGTAACTTTCAATTCATTTAATGCATAGAAAATGTCATTTAAAAACATTTATTTTTCTTATTTATTTACACCATATGTGAATAAGTTTACTTTTCCTTATTCTTATTTATTTACCTAAATGTAAATAAATGTTATCTTTCACTTCTACATATCCTATTTACATGAAAATGTAAATGAAAGTGTCATCTAAAATAATTCTTTTTATTTACATAAGCAAATGTAAATTTCTGTTTCATATTTTATTTACATTCTTTGATTACATTGAAAATGTAATATTTTATTTCTTCTCTCATTTTATTGAAAATGTAATATTTTCTTCTTAATCTTTACTACCTAAAAAGATGGTATTTTTTACTTTATTCTCTTTTATTACATTATAAAGAATGTGCTTCTTCTAACTTCTAACTTCTTTTATTACAAAAAAATGAAATTTTCTTCTGTTAATTCCATTAAAGAAAATGTAATTTTTCTTCTTTTGATCACATTGAGGAAACGGTGATTTTTTTCCTTTACAAATTTCCCTTTTTATTTATTATTTTAAAATGTAACCTTCATTACGAAGGTAAATTCTTATCTTATAATTACATTAAAAAAATGTAAGTTCCCTTTTATAACAAACATGGAGGTGAAAATATTCATTTCATTATTAACACATAACGGTGTGAAAATAACGTCAATTTCTAATTTAACCATTTTTTTTTATTATGGGCCAGACCTCTCACATTAGGCCTGCAACTTGTGGATGCTGGATAGGCCGGTCGGTTCCGGGCAGACTTCTCCCACAAGTTGGGCTTAACCTCGTGTCTTGGCCCAATTTGTATTTGCGCACTTGGACCTCTCACATTAGGCCCAACATTTGTGGCTGCTGGATATGCCGGTCGGGTTCGGGCAGACTTCCACCACAAATGTGACCTAACCTCGTGTCCAAGTACAATTTTAGTTAATCATTATAATTGTTCTACTAAAAATATTATTTTACATGACACTTCTTAACAAAATTGATGTTTTTAATTCACGTGCCATTCTTTAATAAAAGTGATGAATTCTAATGTCATATAAAGAGGATATTTTATATATAAATATATTTTCTTTGAATTCTAATGAACTTTTTAATCTAATGACCTTCTAGTTTTAATGACATTATAATTTAACGACATTTTCAATCTAGTGATATTCTAGTTTTAATGACATTCTAATTTAATGACATTTTCAATAAATGACATTATAATATTTTAACATGAAGGGCAAGTTTATCCTAACATAAATGCCAATTTCAAATTTTCCTAAAATTGACAAACCAAATTACACATAAATGACAGATTAATTTTTACATAAATGAATAAATGACAAATTAATTTTAAACATAGATGACAAATTTATCTTACATAACATATTTCTAATAAAAGTGGCATGTCTATCCTAATTAAACATTTTTGACTAAAATGATATTTCTTAACTAAAATCATATGTTTAACACAACATGATATATTCTTACAAAAATGCTGTTTAATTAGCACAAATGAATTTCATATACAATAAGAATATATATATATATATATATTTTACATATAAAAATTTACTTTTAATGTTACCATATTTGTCAAACAAGCATCCCCCTCTTTTATTTATGACTCATATTTCATTTACATTAAAAATGCAAATTCTTATGTAACAAAATTTCATTCTTCCTTATATACTTTAATGATTCATTTTTATGTTAACACAATTCCATTCTAACTTGAATATTTTAATGAATTCCCTTTTTAACATAAATATGTGATTTTTATGTTAACAACACAATTTCAAATTCTTTTCTTTTAAATAACTACTAATGTAATTAATACTTTCGTTTCAAAGCCTATCTATTTATCCCATAAAATGTAATCAATTTTTTTAGCGTTAAAATTTCATTCTTCTTCTTCGATTACAAAAAAAATGTAATTTTATTTACAATGCATATTTTTATTCTCTAATTACATATAAAAAATGTAATTTTAATTCCAAGGCAAATTCTTACTTTTCATTTACATATAAAAATGTGAATTTACTTGCGATGCAAATTCCTACTTTTTTTTACATATAAAAATGTAAATTTTTAATTTACAATGTAAATCTCATTCTTTATTACATATGAAAATGTAATTTTTAATTTACAATGTAAACCTCATTCTTTTATTACATTCTACGTTATATTTGTGTTTGAGAACACAAATAAAAGTCATGTTTATTTTTCTATGTAATGTTTGTGTTTGAGAACACAAATACAAATCACTCATTTTTCTATGTAATAATTGTGTTTGAGAACACAAATATAAATCATTCGTTTTCCTATTCCAATTCAATCATGTATACACATTTGATAATATTTAATTGACAATCCAATAAGGTGACAAAATAATATTATACACTGGATTGACAAAATAATGCCTATCATTATAAAATTAACAATTTAAATCAATTCAACACAAATGATTCCTGTTTTTATATTGAATTGATAAGCTAAATCAATTCAAATAAAGTTACTAAATATGAATTGATTTACTAAATCAATCCCATAAAAGAGACAAACTACAAATTCTGATATTGAATCGATGATCTAAACCAACTCAATAAAATAAAAGGATGAATAATAATATTTGTCTAAGGCATACAGATCTATAATTACCCATTATATATTTTGATCTTGAATGGATAATCTAAGTCAATTCAATAAAGTAAAGGGATGAATAATCATATTTGTTTAACATACATGAATTTTACAATCATTCATCACAACCAACAGAACAATCATCATACAATACCAACACAAACAGATCTGAAATATATAACTATAAATAAAATAAAATAAATGAATTGGTTAATTATTTTAAAATAAAAGAAATCTCACCGAATAATTCAGATCTGAATTTTGGTCAAATTTTGATCGGCTTAGAAACGGTTCTAGTTAGCTTCATGTCGTAGATCTTATTTGTCTGATTCCAACGGTTCGAAAATCATCTAATTTCGTTGCCGTACGAACAAGTTACGATCGTTTATAGGTTTGAACATTTAAATAAATAATCAACTTAATTAATTAATGGTTTAACCCATTAATCCCCTTACCTCATCATCACCTTCTTCGTATATTGTTTGTAACGCACAAACCCACCTCTCAAAGTCTAGGGCATCGCACCTCCATCCGACCACCTGCAGACGATCGGAGACCCTCACCTCGAAGCCCACGCCGACCTCCCGTTGCGCCCAGAAGTGGGCCCCACTCATCGCCCCCCTGTGCCTCGTAAACCCCTCCAAGCGCCGGCACTTCGTGCTGAGAATTCGCAAAATCCGTGAACTAAAACCTGATCTTAACCGTATGGATCTTTAGATCTCTTCAAGAGCTTCGATTTGGTATATAATATGTTGAATTTCATTGAGCGGATCAAAAGTTATTGAGTCGGGAAGTTTTGATTGTTCGTGGCCATCGAATGAAAACGGCAGCTGCCATTGTTTTTAGGGTTACGAGGAATAAAATAATAATATAATTTCTCGAAAAACGTGTTTTAAAGGTGGATTTCTGACTGTCTCCAAATTGGGCCTGCTTACTGTCGTTCTTAAGGTTTTGACGCCTTCTGAATGCAATGGGACAGGTCTCGTGGCCCAATTCCGAAATCTGTAAAAAATATATTTAAATTTACATTAAAAATTAATTAATTAAATATTTACCGTACATTTAAATACGCCGGGGCCACAAACTAACTTTAAAAATTCCCGAAAAATATATTTAGCTATATTTTGATGCTGCGGACCTAGGAAAATTAATTTCATTCAATTCTGAGCCTATTTGAAAAATGGCCTTTTTCGAGGCATATATATTTAATATTAAAAATACATTTGTAAACAGATAATTTCTGAAACTCGAAATATATAAGTGTTTACTGTTTTTCAATGCAGAAACATCATTCTGAACTCAATGGAAGTGGTTTCGAGTTCAAATTCCTTTGTATGCAAAAAGTAGTGTTTTTGACCTTTATATATTATATAAATAAATTCCATAGCGACCTTTCTAAATTTTAATTTGAGCATAACTTTTGATTCCCACTATGAAATTTCAATTTTTCAGATTTGTTAGAAAGATATTTTTAAATAGATTCCAAAATTTTTGGTTTCACTAAAATCCGTTAATTTTTGCATCCAGTACCGTCTGTCAAAGTTCAAGTTTGACTTTTTAAACTACCGCGCTATTCCTAATTCCTTTTATAATTAAAATTAAATTATTCATTCTAACTTCGATTTACATCAATTTTTAATCATTATTATTTTAAATAAATCATTTTAAATACCAAAAACTCATTAAAATTAGTTAAAATATATTTTAAAATTTACCCCAAAATTCAAGGTTGTTACAGATTCCCCCTACAACGCTTTCCTAGGGCCCTCTTTTCCCACTGAGTTTCAGGTTTGCATGGTGCCATGGTCTCTCTTAATGAAATTCCCGACAGAGAATGGGATCGTAACAGCTAAAGGCGACCAAGTAAGCGCCAGAGAATGTTATGCAATAGAATGGAAGAATGCACGCAATAAGGACAAGGGCAAAGTCGTGCCCACACCTTCTTGCTCCAAGAATATCTCAGCAAAGAAATTAGTGGCGTCTGGGCCTTGGCTCAGGCGCCACTGCTGTCTATCTGATGATCTCGACCCACGGAAGGACGAAGAGCCCGAATATGAGAGGGCTACCTCAGTTGAACCTACAGAGGATGTTCCCGTCAACCCCGATGACCCATCAAGGGTGTTGAAGGTAGGATCGCAACTCCACCCAGTGATCAAAGAGGATCTTATAGATTTCATGAAGGCAAATTTGGATGTGTTCGCATAAAACCACTCCGACATGAAAGGCATCAATCCCATTGTTGCTTGTCACTTCCTCAGCATAGATCCTACGACATCTCCAGTCAAGCAGAAACGACGCTTCTTGAGTCCCGAGAGATCCAAAGCACTCGAGGATGAGGTAGACCGTTTACTCAACAACAATATCATTCATGAAGCCGACTACCCTGAGTGGGTCTCCAATCCGGTCCTGGTCAAGAAAGCCAACGTTAAATGACGAACGTGCGTCGACTTCTCCGATTTAAACAAGGCCTGCCCCAAGGACAAATTCCCGCACCGGGAGATTGACCGACTGGTTGAGTCAACTGCCGGATACCAGCTACTATCTTTCATGGATTCCTATTAAGGCTGCAATAAAATCCCAATGAATCTTCGTGACTAGGATCATACCTCTTTTATAATCAACCTTGGACTTTACTGCTATCGTGTCATGCCTTTCGGCCTCAAGAACGCCAGCGCCACTTATCAACGAATGGTTAATCATCTCTTTAAAAATCAAATCGGGAGATCCATGGAGGTGTACGTGGACAATATGCTTGTAAAAATCTAAAATATCAAGCGACCACTTCCAAGACCTCTCCAAAATGTATGGTGTCCTCCGCCAATACGACATGAAACTCAATCCCCTGAAGTGCTCCTTTGGCATTACTTCAGGAAAGTTCATGGGTTTCATCATTAACTCTCGGGGCATCGAAGCCAATCTAGAAAAAATCCAAGCTATTCGGGGTATCCAAATCCCCTAGAGCATCAAAGATGTCCAAAGCCTAAACGGAAAGGTCACCGCTTTGAGTCGGTTCATTTCTAAGGCCACTGACAAGTCCATTCCTTTTTCGATTTACTTCGAAATGGGAAACGCAATTTCGAGTGGACCCCAGAATGCCTCTCTGCATTCAAAGATCAACTGAATCACTTAGAGCGACCACCTAACTTATCTAAGCACGAGGACTTATACGTTTACTTGGTTGAAGCCGTGCAGGCAATCAGCTCGGCACATGTGCGCATCGAAGATTGAGTCCAACGGCCCATCTACTATATCAGCAAGCGACTGACGGAGCAAAAAATGATTATCCAAAGCTGGAAAATCTGGCATTCATCTTGTTGATTTCCTCTCGGAAGCTCCGACCATACTTCCAGTCTCATCCTATAAAGGTATTCACCAGTCGGCCCCTACGACCTGTCTATAGCGACCCGACGTATCTGGGTGGTTGTTAAAGTGGAGTATGGAACTAAGCCAATTTGTGATGACATTCATTGCCGACGAGCCATCCTCATCCAAGCTCTCGCCGATTTCATAGTGGAATTCACTACCGCCGAGGAGACACTTACGGAGAACGCTGATCTCCCGACGTCCAAGGGAAATTGTTTGTGGACAGATCCTCTAACTGAAAATGCTCCGGGTCCAGAGTCATACTCATCACCCCTGAAGAGCTCCCGATATACTACGTGTTAAGACTAAATTTCCATGCTACCAACAACGACGCGGAATATGGGCCCTTGATCGCCGGACTTAGAATCATGATCGAGCTCAAGCTAGAGACCATCCAGATTTTCGCTGATTCACAACTTATCATCCATCTAGTGCAAGGATAATATCAAGCAAAAGAGGGACGACTCGACCTATACTTGGCCCGTGTTCAAGTGCTGCTTACCTACTTCTACCATTTTGTCATCACACACGTTCCTCGAGAGAAAAGTGAAAATGCGGATTCCTTGGTCAAGTTGGCAAGCTCCGAAGATCCGCTACTTACGGGATTTGCTCCAGTTGAGGTGCTTAATTCTCTGAGCATCAAGCAAGGACAGACCGAGATGATCATGAACACTGAACCTGAACCCGAGTCCTGGATTACACCGATCATGAATTACCTATAACATAGGACTCTTCCAAGGCACTACATAGAAAGGCGGGCGCTCCCTCGCCAATCTGCTCGTTACCTTCTTATGGATGGAGTGCTCTACCGTAGGTGTTTTTCTGTTCCCTTGCCCTTGCTTAGGGGCGTACCCCATGGCGATGCCCTCCGTGTGCTAAGTAGTGTACATGAAGGCGAATGCGGCGACCACACCGGGGGGCAAACCCTAGCCAGAAAAATACTCATACTTGGTTATTATTGGCCCATGCTTGAGAAAGACGTAACAGACTACACTCGCAAGTGTGATAAGTGCCAACGCTTCTCCAAAATCCCAAGAGCCCCGCTTATCGAATTGTCTCAAATGGTTATCTCATGGCAGTTCACCATGTGGGGAATCAACATCACCGGAACTCTTCCAATGGCTCGAGGAGGGGCACGATACGCCGTTGTCGCAGTGGATTATTTCACCAAGTGGGCAGAAGGTGAAGCCCTAGCTACCATAACCACAAAGAAGATGATCAACTTTGTTGTCCGCAATATCATTATCCGCAACAGGGTTCCCCAAGCTATCATCTTCGACAATGGCACTCAGTTCGAGAGCACTGAATTCAAAGCCTTCTATCAACGCCATAGCATCGAAAAAATATTTTCAGCGGAGGCTCATCCTCAAGCAAACGGGCAAGTATAGGCAGTTAATAAAGTCCTCAAGTCCATCATCAAGAAACGTTTGGAAATGGCTGGTGGCATGTGGGCGGATGAACTTCCTCTCGCCCTCTGGGCCTACCAAACCAACCACAAGATGGCAATCGAACACACTCCCTTCGCCCTCGCCTACAGATCAGAAGTTGGTACCCCCATCGAGCTCAAGCTTTAACCTCATCGAGTTACTTATTTTGATCCAAGGGCAAACCAAGATTTACTTTTGGGATCACCAGACTTGATGGAAGAAAAGAGGAACGAGGACGATCTCAGAGACGCCGCCCAACGACAACGAGTAGCCCGATATTTCAATTCTAGGGTTCAACATAAGGACCTCAACGTTGACGACCTCGTCTTAAAGTGGGTTTTTCCCCGACCGACAGGCCTCGCATCTCGTTGGGAAGGCCCGTACTGCATACAAAGAAAGCTTAGCGATGGAACTTTCAAACTCGCCACCGTGGACGGAATGAACTCCCATGGGCATGGAAGAACAAACATCTCCGCCCCTACTTTACATAACTTAGTCCATAATTGTTTATGCTTTCCAACAATGTTTTGTTTTCTATAAATTCAAGACATTGTATAGGCTATTACTACCAAAGTTATTAGTAGAAATGATGTTCAGCTTCCTATCTCTTTGCTGTTTACTTCTCATGTGATGTCTTTTTTTAGTCCTGACAACCAGCTGAACCAAACATGTGATTATCGTATCAGCACCCCAAGCACGGAAGCCGGTGCCTCCATCCCAACCTTGAGCCAACATTGAGGCTAAAACACTTGGCTACGTCCGGCACCCCAAGAACGGGAGCCGGCAATGCTACTCGAGTCATCGGCCCGTGGCACAACCGAGTATAAATAACCGCTATCTCAAACCTCGGCCCCGTGCCGAGACTGAGGATAAATCGTTCCGCGTCCAAGCTCGGGCGACTTGGTGCCGCCACCCAACGACCAACTAAGAGTGATGCAAGCCTCTCTTCGCCAGTTGCGGGTGCTGGTCGAATCTTAGCACAGCACCAAGGCCGACCTTAAATCGTTTCTTCGCCGAAGCTCTCAAGGCTTAGGGGTAGCCTGTAACACCCCGTAATTCTATTAATATCAATATTCACAAATTGAAGAATAACTAATCTCAGACGTGAGAATTGTGGGAAACGAGTTGCGCCATTGTGTTCGTCTCGGAATTCTGGTTGGAATAGAGTCCAAGTTTTCATGATTTGGACTTCGTATGAAGAAGTTATGGCCATCGGAAGTTTCTAAAAATTCAAATCAGCTCGCAGGAAATTTAAAATTCAAAACAGAAAGTGCAGAAGCGGGCTGGGCCGGAAAAATACCCTCCCAGGCAGGTCGACTAGGGAGTCGACACTAGTGTCGACCTCCCCCCCCCCCCAGGTCGACTACCATGTCGAACCCAACCCCTCCCCCCTCCCAGTCGACTAAAGTGTCGACCTGGTCAGTCGTCTAGGGTTTTGGCTGAGCCTGTTTTTGACTGAGTGATGACCCATTAGGGTTTTGACCTAATCTATTTGGCTGGGATTGGTTCTGGGTTGGTATGACGGTCTAAAATAAATCCTAACTCTATTATTACCTAGGTAGTCTCTCACCCTAATTCATATGAAAAATAGAGTAGCTACCGTCATACCGTCGCCATGGAATTCAGTCTAGCCGCCGCCAACTAAGAAGGAAGTAAAGCTAATCAAAACCTAATTCTACACAACTCTAAAGCAAATCTAGGCTATCTTTCTCTTCTAAATTATGAGTATGACGATCTTAACAAGATTATTATTATTTTAATTAGATTAAGTTATGAATGGATTATGAGTAGATGATGTGAATTGTCATATATGTTGTTGTAAACCTTATACTATGATGTATGTTATAAATCCTATGCTATGTGGTGATGATATCCTATATGTTGTAAATCATGCTATGATGATGTTATGTATGTTGAGAGTTTCTATGATAAATTGTGATAAATCATACATGCTTTAAAGCCATGACATTATTGTCTATGCCAGTTAGTTTATGTTAATCAAATCATAATGTTTGGGCTATGTTGATCTATATGACAAACCATGTATGCAAGTTTAGGTTGATTAGTAAAAGTTATGAACATATGCCATGACATCTATTATGACATCTAGGATTATGCTATGACATATGTGAAATTCTATGCTAGTTCACACCATCATTATGTTGCCTAAAACCCCATATGCAAGTTTATATATAAATTTGGGTTATGATCATATCATGTAAATTGTGACATTTAACAAGCTGACACCTTTAGATCCTTAACATGTGTAATTTATGCAAGTTTCACCCCTATTATGATTAGATTCATTTTAATTGTCTATATGTTGTGATAATTTATTTTTGTGCTATGAGTTAGACTATTCGAGTCTAACGTATATTCTGCGTTGAATAAGCGAGCGTATAAACGTGGGGTAGGGGTAATATTAAGGATTTAATATTAAGAAGTTGGGGTGCAATTGATATGATTTTGCATGCCATAAGTGGATGGCCATAATTGAGTCAATTATGGACATCATTAAAAGTTGACTTAATTAATAATTTGAATAGGGAATTATTAAAACTAGGGTAAAAGATTTTAAGTGTTAATCAATGCTTAGGATACGAGGTTGGACTCGTTTGTGACGTAAACCTGCCCGGACCCGCCCGGCAAATCCAGTGGTCACAAATGTCAGCCCAATGTGAGAGGTCCTAGGCCTAAGCTAAAGCATAACAGTTGTAAAGACACGAGGTTAGACTCTTTTATGGTTTAAGACTGCCCGGACCCGCCCGGCAAATCCAGCTGCCATAAATGCCAGTCTAATGTGAGAGTTCTTTATGAGGTTATGGCCTGAATGAATTAAGAAATACTTAACCAGATAAACATGTAAGGTGGGACATGGGGGTTAAGTAGGTGCCTTGGATGGCATGAGGAAGTGGCATGTGAAATACGATTAGTAAGACTTAACCAAACACACATGTAAATGAACATGACTAAGAGGGTTAAGTGGGATATACTAGTAGTGACAAGCTTAGGTGGGTAGCTTGTGGGGGCCTATTTCAACCAGTATCCCAAATGTATCTTTGTGGGCTCGACCCAAGTCGAGGACGGGACACGCGTACTGGGCTTGACTATAAGAGGCCAAAACGGGGAGCGGTGGCAACGCAAGTCCAACGGGTTTCATATGCGTGTGTGAACCCCGAGCTGGTAGGTAAGACGTTGTTGCATCGTGTAGGTATAAGCCGTGCATTCTCAAGTTGTATCGGGTTGCCACTTTAGGGGAGTGATACACCCAACTGTGGGGCCAGCATGGGTATCTACGACTAGGGAGCCAATCGCAAGTGGGTAGTGGGGTACACCTAGTGGAGATAGGGGCAGACGGCACCTATGTAGTCAGCTAGGGATACACAAGGCTATTTATAAAGTTTCTGTGTGAAGCAAGTGGGATCAAACTTTAGGGTGACTGGTGCGGTGTAGTAATGTGCGGTGCAATGTAGTAATTATTCGTTAGTAATTAGGTATGCCTTCAACGTTATCTTTCACGTTATCTTTATCTGCTCATTCCATACCTAATAGTTCATAGACATTTACTTGTCTTCCAGCTTATGCCTTAGTCTAGTTATTTTAATAATAGTATTGTTAGAATTATCATACTCGCCAGACTTTATGTCTGACCCCCTCCATTTCTATCCTTTTTCCCCCTCCAGGTCCTCAGGTTGGGCCCAGCTCTAGTTGAGTTTGATTGGATTGCTTTATCTCTCTTGGAAAGCTTGGACCGTTGAAGTAAAGTCCAGCTTGTTATCTTCTTTAATGGCTATTTGTGTAATGGGATTATGTATTTTGTTTTATGAAGATGGATATTGTACTTGACTCTGATTTATGGTTTTATGATGTAACAAACATGTTTAATTTCCGCTGCAATAAAATGAAGTTTTAGATTTCCAAGTACTACTTATTATCTGTCTTGTTGTAATTTTTCTGTTCTATATTCACTTAAAACCTCCACGGAAGTTAGTGCATTCCCTTTGTGAGTGACATTAATGGACGTGGGGTGTTACATAGCCCATGGCCACAATCAGACCTTACGAGTTGATGATCCGGGCTTACCTCTTCGGTAAATTAATGACACCAACGGCTCACCTCAACCGATGAACGACACGAGAGCCACTCACCTGACGGACCGCATAACGCGGCATCCTATGCCTTCCCTATACTTGGGATTAACCCCAGGCAACCCAAAACAGCAGGCGCACATCCTAGTTTCGCAAACTACGGGTTTCCTAAGCTGAGGGAAACTTACTGAAACCAGCGATCAATTTCACCTTTCTGGAATAATTGACCCAGAGCACGGTACCCAATCGCTTTTATGATAAGTGTAACGATAAGTATGCTTATGCAAGTACAAGACGCTGGAAAACATAAAAAGAACATCCGAACACTTGACATAAATTGCGATCTTTAATACTTCATATTTCAATTTTCACACATACACATTTAACAAACTACAAGTCTAACATCTTTCTTTCTAATGACAGGGTGTAAATGAGAACCACACCATGTCTTGAAAAACCAAATGCGAGGGTCATACTCGCGTAAACTATCGACCTACACTACCAAAATAATGGTAACTTCTACCTAAGTTACTAACACTAATCATTTCTTTTCTTCTTGTACTTGTGTGTTTTCTTTGCAGATTCAACACTCGACGGTTCCTCTCCAGCGCTAGATCTCTTCCTTCTTGAACCGCTCATGCTTCTTCAGCCCTTCGGAGGAGTGATTGACTCATGAGAAACTGAAAGGCATCTCTCAACTGCCCCCATCACCGCTTGAGATCTCAGTGATATCGACAAGAGAAGTATGTGGCACCGGCACAGGGTCACTTCAGGCAGCAAGGCCTATCACCGCTTCACTCTTCTTCAGGATCTCCCTTCCTTCCCTCTCAGGCCTCTGCTTGGCCTCTCTAGTGGCCCATCGTTCAGCGAGCTTATGGGACTTATGCATCGTGACATCACCGGCCCTGGTTTTCTCAAGGGTCTCGGTGGACCTCTATTGGGCAGCCTCATCCTCCCTTATCTTTTGGGCCTCGTCGGTAGCCCACTTCTTCTTCGCCTCCTCATCGGTCATCCTTCGTGCAACTGTCTCAGCAGCTCTAGCCTCAGCATCCCATTGGGTCTTCATTAAGACCTCCTACCTGGCAACCTCGTCCTGCCTTTGATTCTCCTCCAACTCCTCGCACTTTGCCGTGATCCGACCCTTTAAACCCTTTACCAGGTCATGCATCGAAGACACATCAGCCTCCACTGGCCCTCGGGTAGCCACACTTTGTACATCGAGCACCTCTCCTTCCTCGTTAAGGCTTTCATACATGCTGGGAGTTATCCTTATGCCCGAGAAGGTATCAAGATGGTCGCCGCCTTCTCCAAATTGCCTTATGCCCGAGAAGGTACCAACACAACCCTATTGCTAGCTTTGGCATCCTCCTTCTCTTTCCTCATCTCCTCAAGCTGCCTCCTTAGAACAACCACCTCCGCATTTTTGGCATGCAACCTTTCATTTTCCGCCTTCAAGGCGACATTGTCATTTTGGAGTTGAGTGACTTTTGCAATTTCCTTTTCTAGGTCGGTGCATGTTTGAACTAACTCGTCTTTGTCTCTCTTGAGAGTTTTATTCTCGATGGTTAGATTAGCCACGTTTTCGTTAAAAGTTACGCGATCGTGCACGGATTCCGTCTTTAGGATCTCAGGGGCGTGTTTCAGCTCCGCTGTAATAAAATGATCGAAAGTTAATCCTTGAAAACACAAGGGCTAGCGATTAAATGACCGCAACGCAATTGATAGGCTTGCCTAGCTCGGTCTCCAAGTTAATCATGGAGGTTTTCTCACAATCAATGGTCAATTAAGAAGCTCTAGGTTTTCTTGTTGATTAGCTCGAAAAGCTGGAAAGAGTACTTGGTAAGCTCGTTGGCTTGACGATATGCGGCCTTCACGTGCATCCATACCTCCCCAGATTCCCTATCAGGGGTTGGACGGAGATCGGGGAGAAAGATCATCGCATCCAAGTAATGCTTAGGGAAATGCTGTTTTAGAAACACCCTCCGCTCCTCCAGAGAAAGCTCTTGGACTTGGGGCCCCATCAAGTCTTCTATTTCCGTTATAGTCTCTATATCCATTCCTGGCTGACCAGACAACGAATCTCTCCCCTAGCAGGATGAACGGGAATCAAAGGGTCAGTATAAGGGGGAGCTGTCAAAGGCGAATGTCAGGAGCCACCTAGGTTAAGTCGAGAATCTACCACGGACAAGCGAATGGGAGGAGGAGGAGGAGGGGTGTCGTGGATCGCTGGGATCGATCCCTACCCCGATGTTCACTACCCTTCCTGGCGGGGGTAGGACACCATATAAACTGGTAGATCTTCTAAAACTATCGAAGGAAGAACTCAGGGGGTGTCGACGGTCCCCTTGTCCGTAACCTCGTCCACCACGTCCTCTAGTAATATCACCTGCCAACGGTACAGGTCAAAGTTAGTCAAGTCATAAACTTGGACGGACACCTATGCTATGCAGTGTTTATGAGTGTATGTCCTAAGTGTTCTCTCAACAGACCAGATTGTGGTCCGCCCGAAGTAGTTATCCCCTCCGCAACAAGAGTTAGTACTTCCAGGCTCGTTGTATTCAGTCATGGAGTTAATTCCAGACTGAGTCTGTTAAGGCCATCAAACTGGGCCACTTCTTCAAGCAGGGTGATGGTCCCTGAATGAGTCGCAAGAGACTGCGGTCTATCCGACACTCCTTCCCTCTCTCCTGTTGGAGGCGGGACGGAAGGGCTTAACAACCCCTCGTCTCAGGAAGCCTCCTCCTGACTGTGCGCCTCTCCTCCGTGCACATCTCCATGGGATTGGGAAGTCTTTTGGATTTCCTCTCTAGCAGGGGGCATTTTTCTGTTCTGCCAAATGGTGGTTGGACCTGTCGCCGCTCTCTTTTTCGATATGCCACTTGCAACTACAGGCTTGATCATACTCGATCGCTAGGAAGCAACCCGACGCGTCGAAGGCACTCCTGACTTGTCACTGTATCAGTATTGCGATGGTTCTCTGGTATCGCTCGCAAAGCAGTAAGGCGTTGTCGATACTCGCAACCGGTAGGCGCCTCCGAATTTCCTACCATGATCCAATCATAACAAAAATAAGGTAGGAAATCCAGAAATTTACTGCAAAGAACGAAGTTAGAGGAATACTTGCTCCGTTCTATCCACCTCCTCACGAATCTGGGAGGGCAGTGAACAAAGAACCACTTGTGCTTACACACTGACGGCCTGGCCACATCCCAATAAAAAATTTAGTGTTAGATGTCGCTTCCAGAAACCATTGAGAGGGTGCAACATTACTCGTCCTCCTTAGATGGAAAAAGTATCGAATATCTTCTCCGGTTGGTTCTCGTTGCAAGAACTCGTGATAGAACATAAGTGCCTAGGAGGGAAGCATAAGCATTTGGGTGCAGTTGCGATGGCGCGAGGCGGAAATAGTATAACATGTCCCGAATGAAGTCGTTGGCCAAGGGTACGCACCCGGCAAAGCAAGCCTGTCCATTCCAGGCTGTAAGACCCTCGGGCAGCGCATGAGCTCTACCATCCCTTCCTGGGGCGTGGGAATCACCCACGGGTATGTTAAAGCACACCGTCGTTTTCCTAACTATTGTGGCGTCCATGCGCGATGGTACTGAATCAATCAGATTTTGCAAGACAACCGCATCAGGCAGCATGTCCGGGGCCACCGGAGTCACTGGCACATCCTCACTCATAATGTCCACATTCTCAACCTCCTCAGTTATAACCCAGGAATGCTTCCTCTCAGTTTGTCCACTATGATTGGATAATTTAGGCGAGCTGGTCGTGTGAGAAGGAGTCGATCCTTCTGTAGTCTCAAGCTCGCTGCTAGACGAGCTACCACTAGGGGTAGAGTCAGATGTATGTGGCAAGGGCGGGGAATACTTGGGTTCCGTGGTCTTTCTAGTCTTCTATTTTGTCTGCATCGTTAGCTATACTTTAACACATCAGTGTTAGAACTCGCAGAAAAGTGACACGTGCCCTCGTGTTGGTGATAACTAACATATGTGTGTAGTGTTATGCAAAGGTAAGCAACATAAAGGAAAGTTCAAAACAGTCCAACAAGTTCAGTCTCAGTCCGAATGTATGCTCTATCCTATGTGAAAGGTTCAAAACCCTACTCATGCGACTACCGGTGTATACATTAATGCTAAGCGCGCGGTTACGCGATTGATATGTAAATCTGAAGACGAGCAGTCGGGAGATCAAAGTCCCAAGCAGGAGAGAAAGGCCCTAACCCATTTCAGAATTCGGAACTCCAAACCTCAAATTCCGAGTCTTTGAACAGCTCCAGGCTCGAAATTTCGAACCTCCAGGTTCGTAATGTCGAATCCCCTGGGTTGGAGGACTCGAACCTGAAGGTTCGAAAATTCGAACCTCCTAAGGTTCGAAGATTCGAACCTATCCAGGTTCGAAATTTCGAACCTATTAAGGTTTGAAAATTCAAACCCAGAAGGTTCAAAAATTCGAACCCACGGAGGCTCGAAAGTTCGAACCCAGCTGGGTTCGAACTTCTGAACCCGCTCCTGATATTTGGCAGCTTTGCCTCTCGCGTCGACCTGCTCCGGCGACGCTATGGTCCTTCGACCTCCTTCCTCCTAGTTTTCTCGATCCCATCCATTACCTAGTTTGGGTTTGAAATTTTGGGCTTCGAAGCTTTCACAACAATGGCGGCTAGAGAAGAAAATAATAAAAGGAAGAAACTGACGGGGGAGGCCTATTTATAAAAGGAAAGGATGTCCCTTCGTATTCCAGAGGAGGTTCGAAATTTTCAAACCAATTGGGTTCGAAATTTCGAACCTCCAGGGGTTCGAAAATTCAAATCTCCTGGGTTCGAAATTTCGAACCTACAGGGTCTCGAAATTTCGAACCCCCTGGGCTTGAAATTTCGAACCTCCTAGGGTTCGAAAGTTCACACCCCTAGGCTCAAAAAAAAAGAAAGAAAGAAAATCACACCATTGGGCTCGAGACATCGCGCCATGTTCTCTCGTATTCATACTCCCTCCATATGCTTAACGACTCCCGTGCATCCGCAGAGGTGATGCACTGTGGATACTTAGCGACTTGAGTACGGTGCAGCCCCCAACAACGGTTCATTCTCAATCCCAGAGCGAACGAGCCCAACGGCTAGGATGAATCAACAACTCAGCTATTATCTCAACCAATGCAAATCACATCATGTCGAAACAAGACGTACTTTGGGGACCAAATGTTAACTGTCTTTTTGGTCCGGTTCCCAGAAGTACATCAGATACACTCAACTCAATGCATTTGTGGAGCTAAGGTCGAGAGGGATGCCTAGAAGCGACGGAAACAGAATCGAGAAAGGACCGCGCCGCTTAGAACCTTGCAGCACCTAGAACACATTTCCGAACCAAGGCCTAAAATCCTGAAGGGGTCACAAACCCCGAACGCTTGTATCTGTGGTCCTTGCGCCCCTTGAGAGGCGGACTTCGCACCCAAGAGGGTGCAAAATTTCATACCCAGCAGGTGCGAAATTTCGCACCCAGGGTTGGGTTCGAATTTTGCGTAGGTGCAGGTGGCGGGTGCGAATTTTTGCATGTTGTCACCCATTCTTACCTATTCCTTCCTAATCCTACCTAACCCCTCTCCTATAAATAGCTCATAGCCTCACACTTCAAAGGGGTTGGATTTCTATCACTTGGGACTTCCATAGAGATTCATGACCTTCATTAATGGCATCTCCTATTTGAGGAAGAAGATGGATTAAATAGTCTTTTTCCCAAATACTTAACATATGACAATTATTAAAGCGAATGTAATGAGATTTCATGAGCATGCCTTTACCTTGTAATTCTTAGGTGATTAATAATGTTCCAACACCTTTCCAAAGTGGACGTAGGCCTCTACCGTGGCCGAACCACTATAAATTCTTTGAGTCATTTACCGCTTTCTTTTACTTAGTCTTGTGACAAAAACTATAATTCCTAGTAATAGGAATCTTTGGTATTTTCGACATTTTTGGCCGTCAACACCATGTGACCTACCTGATTTTTACCATTTCCTGGTTGTGAGGCTTGAGTCCATAACGTACAGATCACAACTTTATTCACTTTGAATATCGCATCATCATACCCGCCAAATCACAAATTGACTTCTCCAAAAATACCATGGGTATACAACTAAGAGAAACAAATTCCTCTGCCACCAAAAGTAAATACATTTTGTAAGGACCCGTAACTTCCCCGGTAAGGAAAGAGCGGATACTTTGAGAACAACACACAAAAGAACGCAAACAGAAGAACATTTCATTGTTAATTACAACAATTCCATCAGAATACAAGAATATACAGAGTATGAATAAATATTATACAACATAAATTATCAGAGTTTTAAATTACATTTAAATACATCGCAGCGGAAAAATAATACAACACACAACTGAAAGAGATATACGGATACAGAGCTTTCCGGATATCATTCCAGTTGTAAATCAGGTTCCAGTGAATATAAATCTGCAAAACCAAAACTACTAGCTTCCCGTGTCAAAATAGGGGCACCCAAAGTTTAGGTTAAAATAATAAACTCCAGGTCAGTCATGTGACTGGTGTGAGAACTAAAAACAGTTATTAATCTTTATTTTAAAGTTAGGTAAATCAAGGGACCACGCCGTATAACACGGAACGGGTTTCCTCTCGAGAATACCAGTGCATAAAACAACAGCGCAATGTTAAATAAAGAACAATGAAGCTATTATAAGACCCAGGTCCCATCACACAATGCAACGCAAGCTGGAGAATAGGGTTTTTACCTTATAATAGCCAAAGAATGCTTGATACGTTTAAAACAGATTATTTTGATAGTACTATAAGTGTATAGTGCCAAAAACAATTTCAATCATAAGTGTCAATCATAGACGACATGAATGCCCCATACCACTATGCCGCTAAATATAGGTTTACAGTTAAAACCACAAAGCTCGTATTGGAAATTGGATTTCCATCTGTGAACCGAGGCAAGGGATCATCCTCTACCGAATTCGAGATGCTCTAGCCCGCCCCTCAAGCAAGTACTCAGTCAAGCCTTTAGATCGTCAGGGCTGGTCCATCGATGTGGATTAAAATGCCTGAACACTGTGTTTCCCCACCCTATGGGGTGTCAATGAGTCCAATGACTCCATCGGTCCCGGATCGACCGATATATCCGAGGCGCCTCGCAATAGCAACAACCACATAAGTCAAACTCGTTAGGGCGTGTAAAACCATTGATGCCACTTCTAGCTAGAAGGAAACGCATTCCCTCCCTGAGGTCCACTCCCATTTCTGGTCCACTACCGGGGTGTGAGGCTCGCGAATCAACGTTACACAAAGCTATGCCACACAGGCGGTGCTTTGATCATCACCACAAGACTTTGCTTTTCAACAGAAGCCTTGATCAATTGCCACTTAGGCATGCCACACAAGCAATTCACTCCATGCGTTTGATATCCATCAATATATAACCCCTGAGCTCGTACGTCTCAGAGAAGGGCGTTAAGCAAGAGAAAAAATTCTCCGCTGCCAAACAGATATATATTTAATAGAAATCAATCACATAGACTAAAATCCAATGTTAGACACACAGTCCAATTACAAGTTTGTTCTGGGTCTGAACGAAACCTGTAACGACCCGGAAAATCTGAACCAATTTGAAAATATAAAATTGGCTATTTTAGTGGATTTTAAATATTTAAAATAAATATTTTAAATAGTAACGATGAAAAGTAAGTTTGAATCGACATTGAAAATAAATATAATTACTTTGAAATAGAAACAAGGCCAGAAATGGCGCGGTAGTTTCAAAATTTAAATTCAAACTTTGACTGACTGTACCGGGTGCAAAACAAAACGAATTTGATTGAAACCAATAATATTTAAATATGTTAGTGAATATCTTTCTAACGAATCTGAAAAATTGAAGTTTCATAGCGGGAAGCAAAAGTTATGGCCATATGAATTTTCAGAAAGGTCGCTATAGAGTTTATATAGCCCGTGAAAAATGGCCATTTTGCAAACGACCTCGGAATTCGACGAAACCACTTTTGTTGGATCCGGGATGTTAAACTATCACTAGGTTTCAAATTTCATAATTTTTGAAGCTAGTATGTAAGCGTGGCAAAGGAAAACGTGATTACAAATAAATTGGGTCGACCAGAAAAGGGCCATTTTATAAACGGTCTCAGAATTCGACGAAACTAGTTTTGTTGGGACTGTATCATCAAAACATAGCCAGATTTATTTTTTTGGAATTTTTCGAATTAGTTTGTGGCCCTGGCAAATTGAAATGTACGTTCAAATCGAATATTGAATGTTATATGTTTTAAATTGAAGGAAAACTGACTAAAACAGTCGAATGGGCCTACGAAACATATCCCATTGTGTTCGGAATGAGGGTAAAACGCTAGGGACGACAGTCGTTGGGTTTTGATTGGTGTTCGTGTGTGAAAGAGGGTATTTTGGAGATTTTAAAAATTATATAAAAAAAATCCTATTGGCCATCATTCACATTCTCTCTCCCCATAACCCTCGTTTTGAACGGCGGCTCCCCTTCAAACTTTCTCCCTCCGATTCCTCCTCCTACACGCGACAAAACCTCATGTCCCTTTGGAGAATATTGTAGCGCCCACCTCCAGGTTTGAATCCGTCCTTGTCTCGCCCATTATTGTGGAGAGTTCATCGAGATCCAGCCTCCCAAAGCCAGGACCTTTCGAGCGCCGCCGGAACCCCATATCAACATCGATCAGAGCATCGAGACCAGCGCCGGAAAGCCCACACCCTCCTCTTTGAAGCAGCGCAGGCCGATTGTACTTAAGCTTCACGATTTAGTCGAAAATCAGTGACCTAGTTTTGAATAGGTTGGTCTGAGGTACGACTGTTGTTTATTTAAATTGTTTTAACACCTTTAAACCATCGCAAATTACGATTAACTTATAAAAATCGTATCTTTTTCATGTGTTGTCGAAATTCAGTGAAACAAGAGACACTGGGACCGTGAGGACGTCTTCTACATTCTAGAAGAGACCGGATAGTTTTCTGAGCTCGCTACTATTTTTAGCAAAGCGACAAACCAATGTGAGATTTCAAAATTATAAAAGATATGGAAAATAACGATGTATAAATTATATAGTCGATGTATGAGTTATATAAGCGTTGTACACCTCATGTATAAGCGTTGTATAAGTTGTATGTTCGATGTATAAGTTATATATGCGTTGTAAAAATTATATATGTGTTGAATAGAAGTGAAATTTACTTATATATATATATATATTCCCCTCGTCCATAAATCATGGACGATATTTATTGGTTGTGATTGGTGTGAAAATTGGTTGATAGCGAATGGTTGATTTGAATTGTTTGTGGTTTGAAATTGATTGATTGTGGTTGAAAAATACCCGTTTGTGGTTGAGAATTATTTGGTTGAATCCACATAGGATTAGTTTTGTGGAAAAGAAAAATATACATGCCTCCTGCGTGCGAATTAGATGCATGAAATCCCCATTGTCAAAAACCGCAAGGTTTTAAGGTAGAGCGAGGAGCCGTACTTCGATACGGTCTCGGTTTTAACTACCCTGCCGTTATGCTACCGGAGTTTCCTGAAATCTTTCTGTGCTTGACTTATTTTCATTTGTTGAAACTATATTCATTGAAAAGAATATGGTTTTGAAATCGAAGAATTGATTATATATATATATATATATATATATAATTCAAATATATCGAATAACGAAGCTGCAGTTCGTGTTTTGAAACCGTGATTTCAAATGATTAGAGCGGGAGATCCGACCATCGGATTTTCCCGAAACCGAAACCGTTGGGTTCGCCTTGGAAATATCTTTCCAACGACACCAACTTTGTATAGATCCAACGGTTATATTGTCTGGATGTTAAATTCAAATCTGAAGAAAAACAGCGCCAGAATCGATTATATATATATATATAAATAAATATAATTAAATTAAATCGAATAACGACGCTGAAGTTCGTATTTTGAAATCGAAACTACAAACGATTGTACCGGGAGATCCGACCATCGGATTTTCCCAAAACTGGAACCGTTGGATTCATTTAGAAAATATCTTTCTAATGATGTAAATTTTGTGAAGATCCAACGGTTAGATTTTCAGATATGTGTAAATCAAATCTAAAGAAAAACAGCGCCACGGCCGCGTTATGGCCTGAAGCGTCGTTTAAATAAATTGGCTATTTTTAAATAAATAAAAATAGCGATAAATCATTATAAAATATTATAAACGATATGGGATGTGAAATTTAGAAACTAACTGAAGGTTGGCTAAGTCGAATGGCTTCCTGGGTTTTGATCTGATGTTGGTTTCGGCCTTCGGGGTTAATATTTGGGAAATCGTTCTCTTACTGATTACGGTTACTGACTGATGAATTGAAATGAAGCGTGTGTTGTGTTTGTATAGCACTTTTTAATTACATAAGCGAGTTGGTCAGAAAGACCGGGTTTATCTCATTCAGAATAAGTGAATCGACGTTAAGAAATCGAAGATGAAGACGGTGGTCGAAGACCGGAGATTTTCACCTCGGTTGGATGATAACTGATGTCCTGATTGGGAGGCATCCCGAAATATGGATAATGAGTGGTGATCGTCCTGACGTACGTGGAGATTGATGGGTTTGCGAGGTATATAGTGCCTACGGTTTTGTTCAGACCCAGAAAGGACTTGCAAATGGAATGTGTGTCTGACATTGGAATTCATTCTGTGTGATTGATAACCATCAGTTGCATGGTGTGAATTGCCTGTGTGGCATGCTAAGATGCAGTGATCAGGGCTTCTGTTGAAAAGCAAAGTCTTGTGGTTGATGATCAAAGCACCGCCTGTGTGGCGTAGCTTTGTGTATAACGTGAATTCGCGAGCCTCACACCCCGGTATGAACCAGAAACGGGAGAGGACCTCAGGGAGGGCATGCGTTTCCTTCTAGCTAGAGGTGGTGTCAGTGCTTAAACAGGTTGACATTTATATCATTTTCACCTATGTGGTTGTTGCTGTTGTGAGGCGCCTCGGTTATATCGGTCGATCCGGGACCGATGGAGTCATTCGTTGGCTCATTGACGCCCCAAAGGGTGGGGAAACGCAGTGTTCAGGCATAATAATCGACATCGGTGGACCGGCCCTGACGATCCAAGGGGCAGTTGCGGCTGTTCCTAAGGCACGGGATAGAGCGTCTCGAAGTCGGTAAGGACTATCTTTTGCCTTGGTTCATGACGGAAATCCAATTTCCAAATACGTGACTGTGAGGTTTTGATTGTATACCTATATATGGCGACATAGTGGTATGGGGCATTAATACCGTCTATGATTGATAGTTATGATTTGAAATTGTTTTTGAAACATATAAACATTAGTAATAATATCAAATGCTTTTGTTTTAGTATCAAGCATATTTTGGCCATTATAAGGTAAAAATTCTATCCTCCGGTTTGCGTTGCATTGTGTAATGGGAATTGAGTCTTATAATGGCTTCATTTTTATAAAAAGCATTGCGATGTTTAAAAGAATTGTTTGTTTTAAAGCACTGGCAATCCAAAGGAGTAATCCCGTTCCGCGAAAGTGGCGTGGTCTTGTGATTAGCCATATTTTAAATGTGTTGAGTAGATTTCTCATACCAATCCCATGACTGACTCGTAGTTTGTTTCACTTGAAAACTCGGGTGCCCCTTTTTCTACATGGGCAGCCTTGTATTCAGGTTTTAGCTGGCTCTTTCTGGATTGCTGGAGCTGAAGATGGATTCTATCATTTATCTCTTTTTATGCTGTTCAGCTCCTATTGTACATTATGTTTTGTTTCCGCTGTAGACATTTATGCATAGCTGAACTGTATCTGTACTAAGTATGATCCTGTATACTGTGTAACTCTGTTGATTTCGTTTATCCAGTATATTCTATTGTGCATTAACTGATGTATTTATTTATTTCTGTTATGCTATTATCTTTTTGTGTGTTATATTCCAAAGATTACCCTTAACACCGTCAGTACGGGGTTTTGGGTCGTCACAACGTGGTATCAGAGCTTTGGTTAAGCTTAGTGCTGGAATATAACATATTAACGAACTCGTCCGAAATAGAACCAGTAGAGTTCTAGGACGAGTAACTCAGTACAGATAGGATCAGCAATATCCTAGTATGAGTAAAGCAGAATCAGAATAACTCGTTAGAGATGGGGTCAGAAGAGCCCCAGACAAGTCGAGAGTTATATGTTTATAAATAAAGTATTTGTGATTATATATATGGTTTGGTTTTAGAAATATGATTTTTGAATATATAAAAGTATGATTTTGAAAAGTTAAAAATAAATTGATTGCTGTTTGGGTTGTGTGATTGAGAATTTGGTTAATTAAATTATTAGAATGATAGTTAATTTAATCAATAAGAGATTGAATGGTAAAGTTTATTCGATTAAATTACACATTGAACTGATTTAGAAATAGATAGAAATATACACATGTGCATTATATATGTTTGAACAGGTAAATGGATTAGCTGTTGAGTAAAGAATTTATGTGCGTGCCCGACAAATATGTAAACCTTAATGAGTTGGATGCACAATTTTATTATTATATCATCTCCTATGAGTGCCATTGGATGCGGAGTTCTGGTTATTCTGTGTGTAATTAATAAACGTCGCCATAGGATAGTAACAATTAATTTTGAACTACATTACATGGCATACTTCTTGAAGATAGGCATACTTCATCATATACCACATAAGCATTTGGAGCTTGTGTGATGAGGTTGAAGATTTACCATACGAGCGAGAGGCTTGTATGGCGATGACTATATTCTACAGGTTGAACTATTGACTGATATGGACCATATAAAATTGTAACGATAAATTGCCAGATTAATAAAAAAACCCACACGGTTCTGGAGTTGACAATAATCACGTCTCTCTAGTCATTAGATACGGCACATGGATTATTTATTTCCCACACGGGACGAGGTGACGAGAATTTATTCTCTGGAGCAATTAAAATACACACTCCCTCAGGCTTTGACAGGGTGACGAGAATTTATTCTCTAGAGTTATTATCTATACACGCTCACCTGTAAACACCAGAATATATCACTATAGATATGTGTATGCTTTATAGCATTTATTGGGTACCTAATACGGCCCAATAAATTTCCAAACCCCTCCCTGTACAAAGGAGGTTATGGCGAAATTTTTCGAAAATTCCAGGTGTTAGCCGAATTTTTGAAGAATTTGAAAATTCTCAGAAACTGAAAAGTTGGAGAATGGAAGCCAGATTTAACGTAAGGTTGGTTAATCAAACCACTTTCGACTTTGTTCCTTTTCGGGGACGAAAAGTTTTAAGTGGGGGAGATTGTAATGACCCGGAAAATCTGAACCAATTTAAAAATTTTAAATTGGCTATTTTAGTGGATTTTAAATTGGCTATTTTAGTGGATTTTAAATATTTAAAATATATATTTTAAATAGTAACGATGAAAAGTAAGTTTGAATCGACATTGAAAATAAATATAATTACTTTAAAATAGAAAAAAGGCCAGAAATGGCGCGGTAGTTTCAAAAATTGAATTCAAACTTTGACTGACTGTACCGGGTGCAAAACAAAACGAATTTGAGTGAAACCAAAAATATTTAAATCTGTTAGTGAATATCTTTCTAACGAATCTGAAAAATCGAAGTTTCATAGCGGGAAGCAAAAGTTATGGCCAAATGAATTTTCAGAAAGGTCGCTATATAGTTTATATAGCCCGTGAAAAATGGCCATTTTGCAAACGACCTCGTAATTCGACGAAACCACTTTTGTTGGATCTGGGATGTTAAACTATCGCTAGGTTTCAAATTTCATAATTTTTGAAGCTAGTATGTGAGCGTGGCAAAAGAAAACGTGTTTTGGTCAATTACAGTTAAATTGGGTCGACCGGAAAAGGGCCATTTTACAAACGGTCTCAGAATTCGACGAAACTAGTTTTGTTGGGACCGCATCGTCAAAACATAGCCAGATTTATTTTTCTGGAATTTTTCGAGTCAGTTTGTGGCCCTGGAAAATTGAAATGTACATTCAAATCGAATATTGAATGTAATATATTTTAAATTGAAGGAAAATTGACTGAAACAGTCGAATGGGCCTACGAAACATATCCCATTGTGTTTGGAATAGGGGTTAAATGGTGGGGACGACAGTCGTTGTGTTTGGATTGGTGTTCGTGTGTGAAAGAGGGTATTCTCTCTCCCCGTAACCCTCGTTTTGAACGGCGGCACCCCTTCAAACTTTCTCCCTCCGATTCCTCCTCCTACACGCGACAAAACCCCATGCCCCTTTGGAGAATATTGTAGCGCCCACCTCCTGCTTTGAATCCATCCTTGTCTCGCCCGTTATTGTGGAGAGTTCGTCGAGATCCAGCCTCCCAAAGTCAGGACCTTTCGAGCGCTGTCGGGACCCCATATCAGCATCGATCAAAGCATCGAGATCAGCGCCGGAAAGTCCACGCCCTCCTCTTTGACGCAGCACAGGCCGATTGTTCTCAAGCTTCACGATTTAGTCAAAAATCAGTGACCTAGTTTTGAATAGGTTGGTCTGAGGTATGGCTGTTGTTTATTTAAATTGTTTTAACACCTTTAAACCATCGCAAATTACGATTAACTTATAAAAATCGTACCTTTTTCATGTGTTGTCGAAATTCAGTGAAACAAGAGACACCGGGACCATGAGGACGTCTTCTACATTCTAGAAGAGACCGGATATTTTTCTGAGCTCACTACTATTTTTAGCAAAGCGACAAACCAATGTGAGATTTCAAAATTATAAACGATATGGAAAATGACGATGTATAAATTATATAGTCGATGTATGAGTTATATAACCGTTGTACACCTTATGTATAAGCGTTGTATAAGTTGTATGTTGATGTATAAGTTATATATGCATTGTAAAAATTATATATGTGTTGAATAGAAGTGAAATTTACTTATATATATATATATATATATATATATATATATATATATATATATATATATATATATATATACGTCCCTCGTCCACAAACCATGAACGATATTTATTGGTTGTGATTGGTGTGAAAATTGGTTGATAGCGAATGGTCGATTTGAATTGTTTGCGGTTTGAAATTGATTAATTGTGGTTGAAAAATACCCGTTTGTGGTTGAGAATTATTTGGTTGAATCCGCATAGGATTAGTTTTGTGGAAAAGAAAAATATACATGCCTCCAGCGTGCGAATTAGATGCATGAAATCCCCATTGTCAATAACCGCAAGGTTTTAAGGTAGAGCGAGGAGCCGTACTTCGATACGGTCCCGGTTTTAACTACCCTGCTGTTATACTGTCGGAATTTCCTGAAATCTTTCTGTGTTTGATTTATTTTCATTTGTTGAAACTATATTCATTGAAAATAATATGGTTTTGAAATCGAAGAATTGATTATATTTATATATATATAATTAAAATATATCGAATAACGAAGCTGCAGTTCGTGTTTTGAAACCGTGATTTCAAATGATTAGTGCGGGAGATCCGACCATCGGATTTTCCTGAAACCGAAACCGTTGACTTCACCTTGGAAATATCTTTCCAACGACACCAACTTTGTAAAGATCCAACGGTTGGATTGTCTGGAAAGTTTAATTCAAATCTGAAGAAAAACAGCGCCAGAATCGGTTGTGTGTGTGTGTGTATATATATATATAATTAAATCGAATAACGACGCTGCAGTTCGTATTTTGAAATCGAAACTACAAACGATTGTACCGGGAGATCCGACCGTCGGATTTTCCCAAAACTGGAACCGTAGGATTCGTTTTGAAAAGATTTTCTAATGATGTAAATTTTGTGAAGATCCAACGGTTAGAATTTCAGATATGTGTAAATCAAATCTGAAGAAAAACAACGCCACGACCACGTTATGGCCTAAAGCGTCATTTAAATAAATTGTCTATTTTTAAATAAATAAAAATAGCGATAAATCGTTATAAAATATCATAAACGATATGGAATGTGAAATTTAGAAACTAACTGAAGGTTGGCTAAGTCGAATGGTTTCCTGGGTTTTTATCTGATGTTGGTTTCGGCCTTCGGGGTTAATATTTGGGAAGTCGTTCTCTTACTGATTTACGGTTAGTGAGTGATGAATTGAAATGAAGTGTGCGTTGTGTTTGTGTAGCACTTTTTAATTACATACGCGAGTTGCTCAGAAAGATCGGGTTTATCCCATTCTGAATAACTGAATCGACGATAAGAAATCGAAGATGAAGACGATGGTCGAAGACCGGCGATTTTCACCTCGGTTGGATGATAACTGATGTCCTGATTGGGAGGCATCCCGAAATATGGATAATGAGTGGTGATCGTCCAGACGTACGTGGAGATCGATGGGTTTGCGAGGTATATAGTGCCTCCGGTTTCGTTCAGACCCAGAACGGACTTGCAAATGGAATGTGTGTCTGACATTGGAATTCATTCTGTGTGATTGATAGCCATCAGTTGCATGGTGTGAATTGCCTGTCTGGCATGCTAAGATGCAGTGATCAGGGCTTCTATTGAAAAGCAAAGTCTTGTGGTTGATGATCAAAGCACCGCCTGTGTGGCGCAGCTTTGTGTATAACGTGAATTCGCGAGCCTCACACCCCGGTATGAACCAGAAACGGGAGAGGACCTCAGGGAGGGCATGCGTTTCCTTCTAGCTAGAGGTGGTGTCAGTGCTTAAACTGGCTGACATTTACATCATTTTCACCTATGTGGTTGTTGCTGTTGCGAGGAGCTTCGGTTATATCGGTCGATCCGGGACCGATGGAGTCATTTGTTGGCTCATTGACGCCCCAAAGGGTGGGGAAACGCAGTGTTCAGGCATAATAATCTACATCGGTGGACCGGTCCTGACGATCCAAGGGCAGTTGTGGCTGTTCCTGAGACACGGGCTAGAGCGTCTCGAAGTCGGTAAGGACTATCTTCTGCCTTGGTTAATGACGGAAATCCAATTTCCAAATATGTGACTGTGCGGTTTTGATTGTATACCTATATATGGCGACATAGTGGTATGGGGCATTAATGCCGTCTATGATTGATAGTTATGATTTGAAATTGTTTTTGAAACATATAAACATTAGTAATAATATCAAATGCTTTTGTTTTATTCGTATCAAGCATATTTTGGCCATTATAAGGTAAAAACTATATCCTCTAGTTTGTGTTGCATTGTGTGATGGGAACTGAGTCTTATAATGGCTTCATTTTTATAAAAAGCATTGCGATGTTTAAAAGAATTGTTTGTTTTAAAGCACTGGCAATCCAATGGAGTAAACCCGTTCCGCGAAAGTGGCGTGATCATGTGATTAGCCATATTTTAAATGTGTTGAGCAGATTTCTCATACCAGTCCCATGACTGACTCGTAGTTTGTTTCACTTGCAAACTCGGGTGCCCCTTTTTCTACATGGGCAGCCTTGTATTCGGGTTTTAGCTGGCTCTTTCTGGATTGCTAGAGCAGAAGATGGATTCTATCATTTATCTCTTTTTATGCTGTTCAGCTCCTATTGTTCATTATGTTTTGTTTCCGCTGTAGACATTTATGTATAGCTGAACTGTACCTGTACTAAGTATGATCCTGTATACTGTGTAACTATGATGATTTCGTTTATCCAGTATATTCTATTGTGCATTAACTGGTGTATTTATTTATTTCTGTTCTGCTATTATCTGTTTATGTGTTATATTCCAAAGATTACCCTTAACACCGTCAGTACAGGGTTTTGGGGTCGTCATAAAACCGGAGGCACCTAGTACCCCACATATCCATCGATCTCCAAGTACGTCTGGACGATCACTGACTGATTCCCTCCTCTTGGGTGTACGGGCCAATCAAGATCATCAGTAATCACCCAAACGACGTGAAGACCTCCGGTCTTCGACCACCGTCTTCATCTCGACACCACGTCGAATTAGTTATTCAGAATGGGATAAACCCGGTCTTTCTGAATAACTCGCGTATATAATAAACAAGTGTTACACAAACACAACATACGCCTCATTCCAATTCAGAATATTCTTTTATTCAAGTATTCCTATACTTTGGGAAAGGTTCCCATTAATTTTATCAAAGATAAATTCTTTAAATTTATTCTTTAATCTTCTTTGAATATCAATTCAAACTAGTCGGGATTAGCGAACCACACCGAAGTAATCATTTATTTTATTTCCCAATCCCAACCTATTCATCCCATGAAGTAAAACTTGTCATACTTCATGTCTAACACCACAGTGTTATCGGTAAATTCAATTACCATTTCACGTTCAAATCTAATTAAAGATTTAACTATCGCCTGGAGCAAAACTGGTGATACTCCGTTCTCGATCACTTCAATCTAATTAAAGATTCATTAAAACTCCACTTGGTTTTAATCTTCCCAAAAATCAATATCAATAATTATTTAACTTAGGAAATCACCTCCTGTCTTTAACTAGGTTAAAGAACCAATGTCATTTAAAACCCGGTTCACTATAAACCCAAAATCACATCCCATTAATTATCGGGTTAAAGAACAAGTGTTATTTAAAACAATGTTCACGATAAACCCAAAAATCAATTCAAATTCAGTTCCAATTAAATACCATTTAATTGGTACACTTCATTAAATCTAAATAAAAAGATTTAATCTTTTTCTCAACTGGGCTTAAGAACAGTGTTAATGAAGACACCATTCACGACAAACCTAAATCACATTTGATATTAAATACAAGGCTATGAATAGAAAATATATCGGCTTATATTCAATATCAAACTCTACGACCAACAAATATCGTATGGGAAATAACGATATAAATATATCTTTCAAATTTCCATAACAATATCTGTATAATCATGAAATCCAACATCGAAATATTCCAAAGATAATTTTGATTCAAATCCATTCCAATTCAATTATTGGAAATTCTGGTTACTTTTAAAACCATTCAAATCCATTCCAATTCAAATCTCTAATATTCATTAGAAAGCTCTTTTCGATACGAACCCAACGGTTCTGGTTTTAGGAGAATCCGACGGTCGGATCTCCCGCAATATCCATTCGAAGTCAATGGTCGAAATTCGCGAACCGCTGCGGCGCGGCGCGTTCTATTCAGGCCATTCTATATATATAATATACATTATATATATTTCGTCGATTTCCTTTTAAAACGTATTTTATAAATCGTTTTAAATTCATTTTCGAAACGATTTCAACTTCATATTCAATTTCTACTCAAAATTGAATATTCCACATCATCGGTATACAAATGATAATATTTTCAAAACGTTATATTTTGAAATCACTTTCTTTTCTATATTCATTATAATAATGAATAACATCGATATAAATATCGTTCACGTCAAAATGGCGTCAATCTAATCAACACGGCTTTTATATATTTCAATAACTTCGTTATTCTATTCAACAAATGAATATTTATTCTATTCAACACATGAATTTATTTTCAATTCAACACATGAATATTCTTTATTTTCCCAATTGGAATGAGGCCCAATCAATTACCATATAATGTTAATTATATGGATTCCATACAACACATGTATATAATAGCAACGATAAATAATCAACCATCATCCAAAGTGCACCACACAACTGCATAAGCATTAAATATAACTAATTAACGCTTATACAGCCTGCCAACCAATCGATTGACATACAACTAAACAATCGGGATTAGTGTACGTCAAATATCATCCCAACACCTGTGTGGGGTTTCAAATCAATAAACACAGATTTTATTTGTGCAGTTGGGCGATATGTAAAATTTATCGTCCCAATCAATATCAGTCAAATCAGTGTATATAAACAAATCTCTGATTTGTTTATTACTATTTATTTTATATACACGTTAAAAATTATATTTTTAACTATAAAATATTTTCAACTATAAAATATTTTATTTCATTTCACATCACACAATCAAATTTCACAACACAGCAATCAAACAAACAAGTCATCCATGGTCTGTGGACGACGGGTGTCGGGTGCTGCTAAGCACGGTCAGCATCCTAGTATATATTTCAAACTAGAAATTAAATTAAAAGTGAGAAGTTCTCACCGACTAGCTACCAATACACCGCGACTCTTCATATGTAGAAATCTTCATCGTGCTCGCCTTTTGTCAATTTCGTTGCGCGTAGCCACTACATATATAAAAATCACATTTTATAATGTTGCTATGTAGTTAAAAATCGCATTTTTATAATCACTCTACATGGACAAAATCACATTTTTATACCGCTACTATATAGATAAAAGTTCTATTTTTACACCGCTACTATATAGATAAAAATTCTATTTTTACACCGCTACTATATAGATAAAAATTCTATTTTTATAACGGTGTTCATATAATAAAGATTATATTTTTATCACGCTATTCTGTATATAAAAATTATATTTTTATATATCTACTTCTATTATAAAGATCGAATTTTTATATCATCGCTATAAAAATCACATTTTTATTTCAACATATATATAGTAAAAATCAAATTTCTATTTCGCTACATATATAAAGATCAAATTTTTATTCTCTAGATAATATAAAAATCGTATTTTTATTCTTTCTATAATATAAAAATCATATTTTTAATCTTATACTAATATAAAAATTATATTTTTAACCTTCCTCACTTCGCTTTCATATTATTAAAAATCCCACCTTTTCACGATTAAAAATCGAATCCTTTTAATGATAAAAATCAAACCTTTTGCTAATTAAAAATCAAATCATTCCTCTTATAAAATCGACTCCTTTCTCTCATAGAAATCAAATCTTGCTTAACACACTAATGTAATTAAAACTGAAATGAAAATAAAATAGAGAAATGTATATAAAAACTAAAACTTACAGTTATATATCGAAGAAGGGGGGTGCAGGTTCGTGGATCGAGAAGGGGAGGAAGGGGAGCGGATTCAGGTGGTGCAGCTTGGATGTGGTGGCGGCAGGGGGTCAACGGTGTCGGTTTTGGTGGGGAAAAGGGGGCTCGTGCTAGGATTCAGAAGAGGGGGAAGAGGGGAAGAGGAGGGCGGTGCTCAAAAGAGGGGGGGAGCCCGGCGGTTGGCGGCGCCGCCTAGGGGGCGCGATGGCGGTCCTTCCGCTCTGTCCTCCTTCTATATATATATATATATATATATATATATATAATTTTATCTGAATCTCGAATGAATTGGTTTCAAACGGGGGGGAGGGCTGTTTGACTAAGCAGAAGAGAAGAGGGTTTTTTTTATAATTTATTTAATTAATTAATTCTCCAAAAAGTAACTTCCTTCTTCGGACTCAAAACAAGACCTACCGACTTTCGCCCATAGCTAATTACCCCTATTCCGAACACAATGGGATATGTATCGTAGGCTGATTCGATCGTTTCGATCTGTTTTCGTCAAAATCAAAATATAACTCTATATATTGAATTTGAATGCACATTTCAATTTACCAGGGCCACATACGGACTCTAAAAATTCCCGAAAAATATTTTCTAGCTTTGTATTGACGATACGGTCCTAACAAAACTAATTTCGTCAAATTCTGAGACCGTTTGAAAAATGGCCATTTTCCAGTCGATTAAAATCAACTAAAACTGTCAAAACACGTTTTCCTTCGCCACGCTCACATATTGATTCGAAAAATTACGAATTTTGGAATCTAGCCATAATTTGACATCACGGATCCAACAAAAGTGGTTTCGTCGAAATTCGAGGTCGTTTGTTGAATGGCTATTTTCAAGGCCTTTATATATATATATATATATATTAAAATATATATAAATTCCACAGCGGCTTTTCTGAGTTTTAAACTGGCATATCTTTCAACTTCTAAAGCGAAATCTCAGTTTCTTACATCCGTTAGAAAGATATGATTAAACAGATTCGAATATTTCTGGTTTCGTCTAATTCCGACTTAAAACGAATTATGTACATTCATTTGAAATTCGAAATTGAATTTTCAAACTACTGCGCCATTTCAGGCTCGTTATATAATTAAAATAAATTTATTCATTTTAACTTCGTCGAAAATAAATTTTCCATCGTTATTATTTAAAATAATTCATTTTAAATATTCAAAATTCACTAAAATCGCCAAAATAAAAATTTTAAATTGGCTCGAATTTCCGGGTTATTACAATCTCCCCCACTTAAAATTTTCGTCATCGAAAAGGAACGAAGGCGAAAGTTGTTTTACAAATCAACTCCACTTTCATTATTTTCTTTACGGCTTAAGTTCTTCAACTTTTCAGTTTCTAAGAACTTTTCAAAATTTTCAAACATTTGGCTAACACCCTAATTTTTCGAAAAATTTCGCCATAACCTCCGCTGCACCAGGGACTTCGGGATGTTTCAAATAGCCTCCCATGGCCCTCATCAATCCAAAAAGAAAAAGAAACAGCCAAGCGGCTAGCCAATCGGCTCATAAAATCATCAAAAACCCAATAACTTCGTAAACATGTACCTATTTGTCGGGCAAACAATTTTATTCTTCTGCTCTAGCCTCCTTGCTATGATCTGTTCAATGTAAGCACATGTATATGCAAACAAATGCGACAAATTTTCAATACACTCACTATTTGGTTCAATTTGGTTAAAGGTTCAACTTTTAATTAATCAAACAACACAACCATCAATCAATTAGTTGATTAGCTTTTCAAATTTATAATTTTGATACATAGTCAAAAATCACATTTTTGATGCCAAATCACAACAGTAAGCCCTATCTAATTTTGGTTCTCACACCAATCAATAGGAAATATATAGACGTCCCACCTTCGAAACTCGAACATGAATACTGATGACGAGATCGCTATAGCGATCATCAGAACCATCTTCGGGCCACTAGAGTGTGATTCTATATCCATCCAGTATATTAAAACTTCAAATACACGCGGATCAGACGTATATGAAAAATCTTTATATACTGGATTGTCCAAATTCAATATAAATAAATATTCAAATACGAATAATTGAATTAAATTTTCAAAACAAAATTTGTTTTCACTTTTATTTCAAAAACACTACTCTTCACACCCGTTCTAGGATACTACTGATCCTATCTCTAACGAGTCATTCTTGTTGGATATTACTAATCCAATCTCTGATGAATTCTTTCGTATGGTTCTAATGTGCCTTGTTCTCTGAGCTTTGTAAACCAAAGCTCTGATACCAAATGTAAGGACCCGTAACTTCCCCGGTAAGGAAAGAGCGGATACTTTGAGAACAACACACAAAAGAACGCAAACAGAAGAACATTTCATTGTTAATTACAACAATTCCATCAGAATACAAGAATATACAGAGTATGAATAAATATTATACAACATAAATTATTAGAGATTTAAATTACATTTAAATACATCGCAGCGGAAAAATAATACAATACACAACTGAAAGAGATATACGGATACAGAGCTTTCCGGATATCAGCTCAGCTGTAAACCAGGTTCCTGTGAATATAAATCTGCAAAACCAAAACTACTAGCTGCCCGTGTCAAAATAGGGACACCTAGAGTTTAGGTTAAAACAATAAACTCCAGGTTAGTCATGTGTCTGGTGTGAGAACTAAAAACAGTTATTAATCTTTATTTTAAAGTTAGGTAAATCAAGGGACCACGCTGTATAACACGGAACAGGTTTCCTCTCGAGAATACCAGTGCATAAAACAACAGCGCAATGCTAAATAAAGAACAATGAAGCTATTATAAGACCCAGGCCCCATCACACAATGCAACGCAAGCCGGAGGATAGGGTTTTTACCTTATAATATCCAAATAATGCTTGATACGTTTAAAACAGATTATATTGATAGTACTATAAGTGTATAGTGTCGAAAACAATTTCAATCATAAGTATCAATCATAGACGACATGAATGCCCCATACCACTATGCCGCCAAATATAGGTTTACAATTAAAACCGCAAAGCTCGTATTGGAAATTGGATTTCCATCTGTGAACCGAGGCAAGGGATCATCCTCTACCGAATTCGAGATGCTCTAGCCCGCCCCTTAGGCAAGTACTCAGTCAAGCCTTTAGTTCGTCAGGGTCGGTCCACCGGTGTGGATTCAAATGCCTGAACACTGCATTTCCCCACCCTATGGGGTGTCAATGAGTCCAATGACTCCATCGGTCCCGGATCGACCGATATATCCGAGGTGCCTCGCAACAGCAACAACCACATAAATCAAACTCGTCAAGGAGTGTAAAACCACTGAGGCCACTTCTAGCTAGAAGGAAAAGCATGCCCTCCCTGAAGTCCTCTCCCGTTTTTGGTCCACTACCGGGGTGTGAGGCTCGCGAATCAACGTTACACAAAGATATGCCACACAGGCGGTGCTTTGATCATCACCACAAGACTTTGCTTTTCAACAGAAGCCTTGATCAATTGCCACTTAGGCATGCCACACAAGTAATTCACTCCATGCGTTAGATATCCATCAATATATAACCCCTGAGCTCGTACGTCTCAGAGAAGGGCGTTAAGCAAGAGAATAAATTCTCCGCCGTCAAAAATATATATATTTAACATAAATCAATCACACAGACTAAAATCCAATGTCAGACACACAGTCCATTTACAAGTTCGTTTTGGGTCTGAACGAAACCGAAGGCACCTAGTACCTCGCATATCCATCGATCTCCAAGTACGTCTGCACGATCACTAACTGATTCCCTCCTCTTGGGTGTACGGCCCAATCAAGATCATCAGTAATCACCCAAACGACGTGAAGACCTCCGGTCTTCGACCACCGTCATCATCCTCGACACCACGTCGAATCAGTTATTTAGAATGGGATAAACCCGGTCTTTCTGAATAACCCGCGTATATAATAAACAAGTGTTACACTAACACAACATATGCCTCATTCCAATTCAGAATATTCTTTTATTCAAATATTCCTATACTTTGGGAAAGGTTCCCATTAATTTTATCAAAGACAAATTCTTTAAATTTATTCTTTAATCTTCTTTCAATATCAATTCAAACTAGTCGGGATTAGCGAACCACACCGAAGTAATCATTTATTTTATTTCCCAATCCCAACCTATTCATCCCATGAAGTAAAACTGGTCATACTTCATATCTAACACCACAGTGTTATCGGAAAATTCAATTACCATTTCACGTTCAAATCTAATTAAAGATTTAACTATCGCCTGGAGCAAAACTGGTGATACTCCATTCTCGATGACTTCAATCTAATTAAAGATTCATTAAAACTCCACTTGGTTTTAATCTTCCCAAAAATCAATATCAATGATTATTTAACTTGGGAAATCACCTCCTGTCTTTAACTGGGTTAAAGAACCAATGTCATTTAAAACCCGGTTCACTATAAACCCAAAATCACATCCCATTAATATCGGGTTAAAGAAAAAGTGTTATTTAAAACAATGTTCACGATAAACCCAAAACTCAATTCAAATTCAATTCCAATTAAATACCATTTAATTGGTACACTTCATTAAATCTAAATAAAAAGATTTAATCTTTTTCTCAACTGGGCTTAAGAACAGTGTTAATGAAGACACCATTCACGACAAATCCAAATCACATTTGATATTAAATACAAGGCTATGAATAGAAAATATATCGGCTTATATTCAATATCAAATTCTATGACCAACAAATATCGTATTGGAAATAATGATATAAATATATCTTTCAAATTTCCATAACAATATCTGTATAATCACGAAATCCAACATCGAAATATTCCAAAGATAATTTCGATTCAATTTCAATTCAATTATTGGAAATTCTGGTTACTTTTAAAACCATTTAAATCCAATTTATTTATTTAAAAATAAATAAATTATTACTCTAGTTCAAAACTAGTTCATTTCGATAAAAATCTATTTTTATCTTTTCAAATTTGGAATTTTTCATCCCAATTCTTCACAAATCATTTATTATGATTTTACACAAATTATTACTATTTTTAATAATTTTATCAAGGCCCGTACAGTCAATTTCCATCAACGGCCATCGAACTGCACTTACAGCGACCTTTTCCAAATTTGATTTGGACATAATTCCAAATCCAACCGTTAGATTTAAAATCTCTAATATTCGTTAGAAATCTCTTTTCGATACGAACCCAACGGTTCTGGTTTTAGGAGAATCCGATGGTCGGATCTCCCGCAATATCCATTCGAAGTCAATGGTCGAAATTCGCGAACTGCCGCGGCACGGCGCGTTCTATTCAGGCCATTCTATATATATAGTATATATATTATATATATTTCGTCGATTTCCTTTTAAAACGTATTTTATAAATCGATTTAAATTCGTTTTCGAAACGATTTCAACTTCATATTCAATTTCTAATCAAAATCGAATATTCCACATCATCGGTATACAAATGATAATATTTTCAAAACGTTATATTTTGAAATCACTTTCTTTTCTATATTCACTATAAAAATGAATAAAATCGATATAAATATCGTTCACGTCAAAATGGCGTCAATCTAATCAACACGGCTTTTATATATTTCAATAACTTCGTTATTCTATTCAACAAATGAATATTTATTCTATTCAACACATGAATTTATTTTCAATTCAACACATGAATATTCTTTATTTTCTCAATTGGAATGAGGCCCAATCAATTACCATATAATGTTAATTATATGGATTCCATACAACACATGTATATATTAGCAACGATAAATAATCAACCATCATCCAAAGTGCACCACACAACTGCATAAGCATTAAATGTAACTAATTAACGCTTATACAGCCTGTCAACCCATCGATTGACATACAACTAAACAATCGGGATTAGTGTACGTCAAATATCATCCCAACACCCGTGTGGGGTTTCAAATCAATAAACACAGATTTTATTTGTGCAGTTGGGCGATGTGTAAAATTCATCGTCCCAATCAATATCAGTCAAATCAGTGTATATAAACAAATCTCCGATTTGTTTATTACTATTTATTTTTTATACACGTTAAAAATTATATTTTTAACTATAAAATATTTTCCACTATAAAATATATTATTTCATTTCACATCACACAATCAAATTTCACAACACAGCAATCAAACAAACAAGTCATCCATGGTCTGTGGACGATGGGTGTCGGGTGCTGCTAAGCACCGTCTGCATCATAGTATATATTTCAAACTAGAAATTAAATTAAAAGAGAGAAGTTCTCACCGACTAGCTACCAATACACCGCGACTCTTCATATGTAGAAATCTTCGTCGTGCTTGGCTTTTGTCAATTTCGTTGCCCGTAGCCACTACATATATAAAAATCACATTTTTATAATGTTGCTATGTATATAAAAATCGCATTTTTATAATCACTCTACATGGATAAAAATCACATTTTTATACCGCTACTATATAGATAAAAATTCTATTTTTACACTGCTACTATATAGATAAAAATTCTATTTTTACACCGCTACTATATAGATAAAAATTCTATTTTTATAACGGTGTTCATATAATAAAGATTATATTTTTATCACGCTATTCTCTAGTTAAAAATTATATTTTTATATATCTACTTCTAATACAAAGATTGAATTTTTATATCATCGCTATAAAAATCACATTTTTATTTCAATATATATATAGTAAAAATCAAATTTCTATTTCGCTACATATATAAAGATCAAATTTTTATTCTCTATATAATATAAAAATCGTATTTTTATTCTTTCTATAATATAAAAATCATATTTTTAATCTTCTACTAGTATAAAAATTATATTTTTAACCTTCTTCTCTTCGCTTTCATATGATTAAAAATCCCACCTTTTCACGATTAAAAATCGAATCTTTTTAATGATAAAAATCAAACCTTTTGCTAATTAAAAATCAAATCATTCCTCTTATAAAATCGACTCCTTTCTCTCATAGAAATCAAATCTTGCTTAACACACTAATATAATCAAAACAGAAATGAAAATAAAATAGAGAAATGTATATAAAAACTAAAACTCATAGTTATATATCGAAGAAGGGGGTGCGGGTTCGTGGATCGAGAAGGGGAGGAAGGGGAGCGGATTCAGGTGGTCCGGCTTGGAGGTGGTGGCGGCAGGGGGTCAACGACGTCGGTTTTGGTAGGGAAAAGGGGGTGCTCTCGTTCCGACTCAGAAGAGGGGGAAGAGGGGAAGAGGAGGGCGGTGCTCAGAAGATGGGGGGAGCCCGGCGGTGGGCGGCGCCGCCTAGGGGGGGCGCGATGGCGGTCCTTCCGCCTCCGTCCTCCTTATATATATATATATATATTATCTGAATCTCAAATGTATTGGTTTCGAACCGGGGGGGGGGGGCCTGTTTGACTAAGCAGAAGAGAAGAGGTGGTTTTTTATAATTTAATTAATTAATTAATTCTCCAAAAAGTAACTTCCGTCTTCAGACTCAAAAATAGACCCACCGACTGTCGCCCATAGCTAATTACCTCTATTCCAAACACAATGGGATGTGTATCGTAGGCTGATTCGATCGTTTCGATCTGTTTTCATCAAAATCAAAATATAACTCCATATATTGAATTTGAACGCACATTTCAATTTACTGGGGCAACATACGGACTCTAAAAATTCCCGAAAAATATTTTCTAGCTTCGTATTGACGATACGGTCCTAACAAAACTAATTTCGTCAAATTCTGAGACCGTTTGAAAAATGGCCATTTTCCAATCGATTAAGATCAACTAAAACTGTCAAAACACATTTTCCTTCGCCACGCTCACATATTGATTCAAAAAATTATGAATTTTGGAATCTAGCCATAATTTGACATCACGGATCCAACAAAAGTGGTTTCGTCGAAATCTGAGGTCGTTTGCAGAACGGCTATTTTCAAGGACTTTATATATACATATATATATTAAAAAAAATATAAATTCCACAGCGACTTTTCTGAATTTTAAACTACGAATATCTTTCAACTTCTAAAGCGAAATCTCAGTTTCTTCCATCCATTAGAAAGATATGATTAAACAGATTCGAATATTTTCGGTTTCGTCCAATTCCGACTTAAAACGAATTCTGTATATTCATTTGAAACTCGAAATCGAATTTTCAAACTATTGCGCCATTTCAAACTCGTTATATAATTAAAATAAATTTATTTGTTTTAACTTCGTCAAAAATAAATTTTCCGTCGTTATTATTTAAAATAATTCATTTTAAATATTCAAAATTCACTAAAATCGCCAAAATAAAATTTTTAAATTGGCTCGGATTTCCGGGTTATTACAATCTCCCTCACTTAAAACTTTTCGTCCCCGAAAAGCAACGAAACCGAAAGTTGTTTTACAAATCAACTCAACTTTCATTATTTTCTTTACAGCTTAAGTTCTTCAACTTTTCAGTTTCTAAGTACTTTTCAAAATTTTCAAAAATTTGGCTAACACCCTAAATTTTCGAAAAATTTGGCCATAACCTCCCCTACACCGGGGACTTCTGGATATTTCAAATAGCCTCTCATGGCCCTCATCAATCCAAAAAGAAAAGGAAATAGCCAAGCGGCTAGCCAATCGGCTCATAAAATCATCAAAAACCCAATAACTTCGTAAACATGTACCTATTTGTCGGGCAAACAATTTTATTCTTCTGCTCTAGCCCCCTTGCTATGACCTGTTCAATGTAAGTATATGTATATGCAAGCAAATGCGACAAATTTTCAATACACTCACTATTTGGTTCAATTTGGCTAAAGGTTCAACTTTTAATTAATCAAACAATAATCAAAAAACACAACCATCAATCATTTAGTTGATTAGCTTTTCAAATTCATAATTTTGATACATAGTCAAAAATCAAATTTATGATGCCAAATCACAACAATAAGCCCTATCTAATTTTGGTTCTCACACCAATCAATAGGAAATATATAGACGTCGCACCTTCAAAACTCGAACATGAATATTGATGATGCGATCGCTATAGCGATCATCAGAACCATCTTCAGGTGACTAGAGTGTGATTCTATATCCATCCAGTATATTAAAACATCAAATACATGCGGATCATACGTATACGCAAAATATTTATATACTGGATTGTCCAAATTCAATATAAATAAATATTCAAATACGAATAATTGAAATAAATTTTCAAAACAAAATTTGTTTTCACTTTTATTTCAAAAACACTACTCTTCACACTTGTTCTAGGATATTACTGATCCTATCTCTAACGAGTCATTCTCGTTGGATATTACTAATCCAATCTCTGATGAATTCTTTCGTATGGTTCTAATGTGTCTTGTCCTCTGAGCTTTGTAAACCAAAGCTTTGAAACCAAATGTAAGGACCCGTAACTTCCCCAGTAAGGTAAGAGCGGATACTTTGAGAACAACACACAAAAGAACGCAAACAGAAGAACATTTCATTGTTAATTACAACAATTCCATCAGAATACAAGAATATACAGAGTATGAATAAATATTATACAACATAAATTATCAGAGATTTAAATTACATTTAAATACATCGCAGCGGAAAAATAATACAATACACAACTGAAAGAGATATACGGATACAGAGCTTTCCGGATATCATTCCAGCTGTAAACCAGGATTCTGTGAATATAAATCTGCAAAACCAAAACTACTAGCTGCCCATGTCAAAATAGGGGCACCCAAAGTTTAGTTTAAAATAATGAACTCCAGGCCAGTCATGTGACTGGTGTGAGAACTAAAAACAGTTATTAATCTTTATTTTAAAGTTAGGTAAATCAAGGGACCACGCCGTATAACACGGAACGGGTTTCCTCCCGAGAATACTAGTGCATAAAGCAACAGCGCAATGCTAAATAAAGAACAATGAAGCTATTATAAGACCCAGGTCCCATCACACAATGCAACGCAAGCCGGAGGATAGGGTTTTTACCTTATAATAGCCAAAGAATGCTTGATACGTTTAAAACAGATTATTTTGATAGTACTATAAGTGTATAGTGTCGAAAATAATTTCAATCATAAGTATCAATCATAGATGACATGAATGCCCCATACCACTATGCCGCCAAATATAGGTTTACAATTAAAACCGCAAAGCTCGTATTGGAAATTGGATTTCCATCTGTGAACCGAGGCAAGGGATCATCCTCTACCGAATTCGAGACGCTCTAGCCCGCCCCTCAGGCAAGTACTCAGTCAATTCTTTTGATCGCCAGGGTCGGCCCACCGATGTGGATTAAAATGCCTGAACACTTCGTTTCCCCAACCTATGGGGTGTCAATGAGTCCAATGACTCCATCGGTCCCGGATCGACCGATATTTCTGAGGCGCCTCGCAACAGCAACAACCACATAAGTTAAACTCGTTAGGGCGTGTAAAACCACTGACGCCATTTCTAGCTAGAAGGAAACGCATGCCCTCCCTGAGGTCCTCTCCTGTTTCTGGTCCACTACCGGGTTGTGAGGCTCGTGAATCAACGTTACACAAAGCTGTGCCACACAGGCGGTGCTTTGATCATTACCACAAGACTTTTCTTTTCAACAGAAGCCTTGATCAATTGCCACTTAGGCATGCTACACAAGCAATTCACTCCATGCGTTTGATATCCATCAATATATAACCCCTGAGCTCGTACGTCTCAGAGAAGGGCGTTAAGTAAGAGAATAAATTATCCGCCGCCAAACAGATATATATTTAATAGAAATCAATCACAAAGACTAAAATCCAATGTCAGACACACAGTCCATTTACAAGTTCGTTCTGGGTCTGAACGAAACTGGAGGCGCCTAGTACCCCGCATATCCATCGATCTCCAAGTACGTCTGGACGATCACTAACTGATTCCCTCGTCTTGGGTGTACGGCCCAATCAAGATCATCAGTAATCACCCAAACGACGTGAAGACCTCCGGTCTTCGACCACCGTCTTCATCCTCGACACCACATCGAATCAGTTATTCAGAATGGGATAAACCCGGTCTTTCTGAATAACTCACGTAAATAATAAACAAGTGTTACAAAAACACAACATACGCCTCATTCCAATTCAGATTATTCTTTAATTCAAATATTCCTATACTTTGGGAAAGGTTCCCATTAATTTTATCAAAGATAAATTCTTTAAATTTATTCTTTAATCTTCTTTGAATATCAACTCAAACTAGTCGGGATTAGCGAACCACACCGAAGTAATCATTTATTTTATTTTCCAATCCCAACCTATTCATCCCATGAAGTAAAACTGGTCATACTTCATATCTAACACCACGGTGTTATCGGTAAATTCAATTACCATTTCACGTTCAAATCTAATTAAAGATTTAACTATCGCCTGAAGCAAAACTGGTGATACTCCATTCTCGATCACTTCAATCTAATTAAAGATTCATTAAAAATCCACTTGGTTTTAATCTTCCCAAAAATCAATATCAATGATTATTTAACTTGGGAAATCACCTCCTGTCTTTAACTGGGTTAAAGAACCAATGTCATTTAAAACCCGGTTCACTATAAACCCAAAATCACATCCCATTAATTATCGGGTTAAAGAACAAGTGTTATTTAAAATAATGTTCACGATAAACCCAAAAATCAATTCAAATTCAATTCCAATTAAATACCATTTAATTGGTACACTTCATTAAATCACAATAAAAAGATTTAATCTTTTTCTCAATTGGGCTTTAGAACAGTATTAATGAAGACACCATTCACGACAAACCCAAATCACATTTGATATTAAATACAAGGCTATGAATAGAAAATATATCGGCTTATATTCAATATCAAATTCTACGACCAACAAATATCGTATTGGAAATAACGATATAAATATTTCTTTCAAATTTCCATAACAATATCTATATAATCACGAAATCCAACATCGAAATATTCCAAAGATAATTTCGATTCAAATCCATTCCAATTCAATTATTGGAAATTCTGTTTACTTTTAAAACCATTTTAAATCCAATTTATTTATTTAAAAATAAATAAATTATTACTCTAGTTCAAAACTAGTTCATTTCGACAAAAAACTATTTTTATCTTTCCAAATTAGGAATTTTTCATCCTAATTCTTCACAAATCATTTCTTATGATCTTACACAAATTATTACTATTTTTAATAATTTTATCAAGGCCCGTACAGTCGATTTCCGTCAACGGCCATCGAACTGAACTTACAGCGACCTTTTCCAAATTTTATTTGGACATAATTCCAAATCCAACGGTTAGATTTCAAATCTCTAATATTCGTTAGAAAGCTCTTTTTGATACAAACCCAACAGTTCCGGTTTTAGGAGAATCCGACGGTCGGATCTCCCGCAATATCCATTCGAAGTCAATGGTCGAAATTCGCGAACTACCGCGACGCAGCGCGTTTTATTCAGGCCATTCTATATATATAATATATATAAATATTATATATATTTCGTCGATTTCCTTTTAAAACGTATTTAGTAAATCGTTTTAAATTCGTTTTCGAAACGATTTCAACTTCATATTCAATTTCTGATCAAAACTGAATATTCCACATCATCGGTATAAAAATGATAATATTTTCAAAACGTTATATTTTGAAATCACTTTCTTTTCTATATTCATTATAAAAATGAATAAAATCGATATAAATATCGTTCACGTCAAAATGGCGTCAATCTAATCAACACGGCTTTTATATATTTCAATAACTTCGTTATTCTATTCAACAAATGAATATTTATTTTATTAAACACATGAATTTATTTTCAATTCAACACATGAATATTCTTTATTTTCCCAATTGGAATGAGGCCCAATCAATTACCATATAATGTTAATTATATGGATTCCATACAACACATGTATATAATATCAACGATAAATAATCAACCATCATCCAAAGTGCACCACGCAACTACGTAAGCATTAAATATAACTAATTAACGCTTATACAGCCTGTCAACCCATCGATGGACATACAAATAAACAATCAGGATTAGTGTACGTCAAATATCATCCCAACACCCGTGTGGGGTTTCAAATCAATAAACACAGATTTTATTTGTGCAGTTGGGCGATGTGTAAAATTTATCGTCCCAATCAATATTAGTCAAATCAGTGTATATAAACAAATCTCCGATTTGTTTATTACTATTTATTTTTTATACACGTTAAAAATTATATTTTTAACTATAAAATATTTTCCACTATAAAATATTTCATTTCATTTCACATCACACAATCAAATTTCACAACACACTAATCAAACAAACAAGTCATCCATGGTCTGTGGACGACGGGTGTCGGGTGTTGCTAAGCACCGTCTGCATCCTAGTATATATTTCAAACTAGAAATTAAATTAAAAGTGAGAAGTTCTCACCGACTAGCTACCAATACACCGCGACTCTTCATATGTAGAAATCTTCGTCGTGCTCGCCTTTTGTTAATTTCGTTGCCCATAGCCACTACATATATAAAAATCACATTTTTATAATGTTGCTATGTATATAAAAATCGCATTTTTATAATCACTCTACATGGATAAAAATCACATTTTTATACCGCTACTATATAGATAAAAATTCTATTTTTACACTGCTACTATATAGATAAAAATTCTATTTTACACCGCTACTATATAGATAAAAATTCTATTTTTATAACGGTGTTCATATAATAAAGATTATATTTTTATCACGCTATTCTCTATATAAAAATTATATTTTTATATGTCTACTTCTAACACAAAGATCGAATTTTTATATCATCGCTATAAAAATCACACTTTTATTTCAACATATATATAGTAAAAATCAAATTTCTATTTCGCTACATATATAAAGATCAAATTTTTATTCTCTATATAATATAAAAATCGTATTTTTATTCTTTCTATAATATAAAAATCATATTTTAAATCTTCTACTAATATAAAAATTATATTTTTAACCTTCTTCTCTTCACTTTCATATGATTAATAATCCCACATTTTCATGACTAAAATTCGAATCTTTTTAATGATAAAAATCAAACCTTTTGCTAATTAAAAATCAAATCATTCCTCTTATAAAACCGACTCCTTTCTCTCATAGAAATCAAATCTTGCTTAACACACTAATATAATCAAAACTAAAATGAAAATAAAATAGAGATATGTATATAAAAACTAAAACTCACAGTTATATATCGAAGAAGGGGGTGCGGGTTCGTGGATCGAGAAGGGGAGGAAGGGGAGCAGATTCAGGTGGTGCGGCTTGGAGGTGGAGGCGGCAGGGGGTCAACGACATCGGTTTTGGTGGGGAAAAGGCGGGGCTCGCGCTCGGATTCAGAAGAGGGGGAAGAGGGGAAGAGGAGGGCGGTGCCCAGAAGAGGGGGGGAGCCCGGCGGTGGGCGGCGCTGCCTAGGGGGACGCGATGGCGGTCCATCCGCCTCCGTCCTCCTTCTATATTTTTTTTATCTGAATCTCGAATGAATTGATTTCGAAAGGGGGGGCCTGTTTGATTAAGAAGAAGATAAGAGGATTTTTTATATAATTTAATTAATTAATTCTCCAAAAAGTAACTTCCTTCTTCGGACTCAAAACGAGACCCACCGACTGTCGCCCATAGCTAATTACCCCTATTCCGAACACAATGGGATATGTATCGTAGGCTGATTCGATCATTTCGATCTGTTTTTGTCAAAATCAAAATATAACCCTATATATTGAATTTGAACGCACATTTCAATTTACCGGGCCCTCATACGGACTCTAAAAATTCCCGAAAAATATTTTCTAGCTTCGTATTGACGATACGGTCCTAACAAAACTAATTTCGTCAAATTCTTAGACCGTTTGAAAAATGGTCGTTTCCAATCGATTAAAATCAACTTAAACTGTCAAAACACGTTTTCCTTCGCTATACTCACATATTGATTCGAAAAATTATGAATTTTGGAATCTATCCATAATTTGATATCACGGATCCAACAAAAGTGGTTTCGTCGAAATCCGAGATCGTTTGCAGAACGGCTATTTTCAAGGCCTTTATATATATATTAAAAAATATATAAATTCCACAGCGACTTTTCTGAATTTTAAACTGGGCATATCTTTCAACTTCTAAAGCGAAATCTCAGTTTCTTACATCCGTTAGAAAGATATGATTAAACAGATTCGAATATTTCTGGTTTCGTCCAATTCCGACTTAAAACGAAATATGTATATTCATTTGAAATTCAAAATCAAATTTTCAAACTACCGCGCCATTTCAGGCTCGTTATATAATTAAAATAAATTTATTCGTTTTAACTTCGTCAAAAATAAATTTTTCGTCGTTATTATTTAAAATAATTCATTTTAAATATTCAAAATTCACTAAAATTGCCAAAATAAAAATTTAAATTGGCTCGGATTTCCGGGCTATTACATATTTGAAGAGATCAACTTACGCAATCTATTAAATATACTATGTCAGACATTCTTCCATACTGGTTGTCCTGAGACTGGACAACCCGAAGGCATTGTTCTGTAAATCCATCTTAGGCAATTTCTACCTAGGACTACCAGAACAACCCTTGCATAAACTCTGTCTTCAGTTATCTTTATCATATTCGATTCGCAACACTAATGCCCATATGGAGTGGTTTTCAGATAAAAATCTAATCCTGGTCTCTCCGTATTGGCGACCGAAAATGGTTAAAACTTTGATAGTCGGTTATTAACAATCAAAGGAAAACAACCATACACACAACGTTCTTATTTCCAATTGGAAATTTTATCGATCAATCATCAATCAACATTTTTCCTTTTAAATTAATTTATTATAAAATTTAAATCATTTCCCATTTCCATATATTCATAAATCCTTATTTTCTAAATTTAGAAAATATACATTATAAACACTGGAAAACATTTCCGTTTCTTATTCACGCATCATTACTCTCCCACATCTATAAGTCTCTAACTGTAACTAGTATGAGAACAATTCCCTGAATATCAACCCCGAAGGCCGAATCCAACATCAGATCGATACCAGGAAAGTGGTTCAACTCAACAAATCTCCAGCCAATTTCTAATTTCCTAAACTCCATTTCTTATCTTCTTATCAAATCATTGCTTACACAACTCTCAGATTCAGTTTACGAATCCCATTCTTTTATGAAAAACATTGGTTATAACGGTAATGTTATAATCCCTACTTTCAAAATATCTAACTTCAAAATATATTTTTTATTCATTAATTTGAATAAATAATAATTTATTTATTAAATAAATAAATCTTGATTTAAAAACCTAAAAGTAAATAGTACTTTCCTATGTTCGATATAGTCGAATCCCAATGTATAATTCTCTATCGAATAATCTTTATTCGATAACTCACTTTCGAATAAATTATATTCGATAATCTCTCTTTCGAATAATCGATATTCGATAACTCTCTTTCGAATAAGTATATTCGATAACTCTCTTTCGAATAACTATATTCACTTAAAGTTCTGAACTACAAAATAATTTATCATTTCAGGTCAATTCAATTTGTAAATTCATTTTAAAATTTATCGCTTCCACAAATTTACCAATCCCTTTTTTATAACCATTCAAATTTCCAAAATATTTGATTTTAAATCATTATTCACTTTAAAGTGTGAATATTATCCTTTTATGGAAATTTGGACCTGTTCTACCAAATCCAAACTTGATTTCAAATTATAAATATTATTACAAGTTCAATTTTTATATATCGAGACATTTTATAAATCCACAACTAATCCATTTTTCTCCAAATAGGATCCACTATTATATTTTAATGCAATTTCTTATCACATTCAACTTCCCATTTAAATTCCTAATTCAAAACCCAATTTCCTTTACAAATGTTTTTATTTGCAAAATATTTACTTTAATCCATTTTTCACATAAAATGTGAATAACATTTCTTTTACAAAATCAATTCAGTTTGATTTAACACTTACAAATAATATCCCATTTTTCAAATTCTATCTGTACTTCTATTTATAGAATTTGTCATACAAAATCCTATTTTTATTTCCAATCACCCTTTCCTTTATAATTACCTTTATAACTGCTACGTTCACGTTTAATTCCAAATATCGGTGTTAAAACCGATTTTTTCTTCTTTATGTAAATTCAGACTTATATATTTTAATTTATCCAATGATAAATATTTTTCTTAATTTAGAAACAACATTTATAAATTAATCTTCTCAATTTTTCTGTTAAAATAGATTTTTATTAAATAAATACTTTAAATCAACCTTCTCATAATTCTTTTATAACTCGAAATTCCCATTTTAAAATTCCATAAATTTCCCAAAAATCATATTCATTCCATATAATCATTCATTTACTACTTATTACTTCATAAAGTATTTTCACAAAAAACAAACTTTTAACACTTCTATATAACTGTTAATAATTTTATATATAAGTATCTTGTTTAGTTTCCAAATATTTCCTTTTATAAAATCCATTGATTTTATACAATTATTAAATTCAATATCCATTTCAAAAATTCCTTTTTATAAAATCCTTTGATTTTACATAAACATTTTTGTTCCAATATACACTTTGAAAATTCTCTTTTTCATTCCAGTATTTCTTATGGTATATAAAATACTAATTAAAAAGGGTCAATATCATCCAAACACACAAAATAAATAACAGATTATATATCATATCATATATCACAATATATGAAAAACAGTATTATAAATATTGAGGAATCCAGTTGGATCCCTCCAACCTATTTTCCTGCACCACAGATGTTAAAAAATATAAATAACATCAATTTCATTTCAATATGAAATATTTTGGTAAACAGAATCAATTTTAATTAACGATATATATATATACAACTAGATATATAATTTCAACCATTTAATTAGCAGTTCATCCAGATAATCAACACATAGTAATCAACTATCGTTTATCAATACTAAATTACATTTATAAAAATATAAAATGGCAGAGTTAGTGAGTTTTACTCACTTCGGTGGTTTATCGTTAAATAACGATAACCATCGTTGATTCAGACCGGGAAATTTATTTCGCTATAAATTGTAACGAGCTCAAATTCACTCCGAATCAGTTCCATTATGTAGCCGTCGTCTATACGATCCCGACAGATCTAGTTTTGCTGAATTTGGATAACGTATAATAAAGTTATTTATTTTACAAGTTTGAATAAAAGTGAACATCATTAAATAAAATTAAATATTGATTAACCCTAATCTATAATTACCCATGCTATAATCTTCACGTTCATCTTTTTTCTACCATTTGAACAAAACAGTAAACCAGCCTTGATACCAACCATAGCCGTGATTCCAAACTCCAATTATTCCCTCCACAAACTATTAAACCATAACCAAAAACCAACACTTAAACTTAAAATAAACTCATGTTAATTTGAGATGGGCAATACCAACTTACATGCAGCCCATACCCTATCTGCATCCGACCCATATTCCTTATACTATGTCTTCCTCATTTCATACTTCAAACTCTTGCTCCTGGAGCTTCCTTCATGCCATTACCGCTTATTTCCATCACCATTCTCCCTCATCTCTTCAAGGAAACCCCCAACGAAAACCCCGTCGAACTCCTCTTCTTCTCCTCTTTGCTATCCCGTTACCCCCCCCCCACCTCAAATAAGAACGGCAGACTCATAATGTGTTCTACAGTATCCTCGCGAACTACGGAAAAATGATCGACACCATTTTTCACTGATTTCCACAAAAATATGGGTACTGACTCCATTCTCCATTCCAAGATAAAAAAACCAACTATTTCGTGAATTGAAGCTCCAAATTCTCGAACGTCGGAGCCCTAGCTCGCGACTCACGCTGATAGTAATTTCCTTTTCAAACTGTACATATCAAAAACGTATAATACAGCATGATTACTTTGGTATTATCTTATGCATTCCTAACACTATTTAAAGATCCTGCATAACACGAAAAATAATACAAACTGTGCTCTTCTTTTATACAGTTTGCCTATCTTTCTAGCACTGTACAGATGGTTTAATTTGGTTATCCAAAATCCTTGCCACGTTCTCATTTGATTTTATACCACTGGTATTGCGATGACTGAGGAGCGACGATGAGGGATAATATATATATATATATATGTATGTATGTATGTATGTATGTATTTTTATTAGGAGCAGACTTCTTTCAAAAAGGAAAAATATGGTTTACTGTCTTACGAGGACATAGTGAGTTGCTAGGCGAAAAGAAGCTCCCTCGTTCTTGCTTGTAACCATCTACATATAGACTAGAATACTTAGTAGTTAATAAAAGTAAACCGATGCCTTACCCAGAAAATGCCTCCCCTTTTTACTAGCGTGAATAAATATATATAAATAGTTACAATGCTTAGAAACTATGCAATGGTTCAAAACCGTGGGGATATTTTGGAGGACTTGCAAAAGGTACATCCGCATTAAATAAATACAACGAACCATGCATGAATGAATATATATATATATATATACATATATATATATATATATAGACTACCCGTCACGTAAAACTCTATTCTCATACAACTCGCCACGAACAAAAATAAAAAAGCAGTCGTATCGGGTGAGGTACCACGATTTCAGAAATATAAAAATATAGACAGTTTAGCTTATTCTGTGGAATCCAAAAATGTTGATATAGGGTGTAAAACACTCGAATAAAAAGTTGCTTAATTTCTAAATTAAAAATTACAATAAAATTCTAAAAATTAAATTATAACTACATCTCAAACATCTCGTCCAAACTCCAAATAAATAATTTATAATAATTAAATTATCTTATGGTTTATAAATGATTTTATAGCGACTTCCTGAAAATTTGATTTCGACATAACTCACAATCTACATGACAAAATCTCGATTTTTTCTTCCATTAAAAAAATATAGTTCACCAGATCCGAACTTTTCTTGTTTCACAGAAGTCCGACTTAAAACGGATTCTGTATATTCAGTTGAAATTCAAAACTCAATATTATAAACTACCATGACATTACGGAATCGTTTTAAATTATATTATAATTAATACATACTAATGTCATTTATTAAATAGATTCGTTATTATAATTTGAATCTAAACTCAACCAAATCTCTTATACTATCCAACTCACACAATATTGTCAATCCAACTTAATTTTGGTTATTTTAGAATTAAATATATTATTCTATTACATATATTAATTAAATATAAATATTATTTAATTCAAGTTATCAATATCGCCAAATCAATATTTAATAATTAAATAAATTAATTAATCAACCGTTAAAAATACGGGACGTTACATTCTTCCCCCCCCCCCCCCCCTTAAAAGAATTTCGTCCCCGAAATTAGTAAGGTTGAAAACAAACTCTACTAACTGGGTTAAAAATTATTAGTTTTTCTTTTAACATCAGTTTCAACTAAACCCATTTAATTTCAACTAAAATATTTAATTTATTTTTACCAACAAAAATTTTCAAAAATTCTGAAAATTTCTAGCATCTAAATTTTTCAAAAAAAATTCGCCAGCGTCTCCTTTGTACGGCATAATCGGTACAACTACAACTGACCTCTCTAGGCTTTCTCCAATCCAAAAGAAAATCAAACAGCCAAGCGGCTTGCCAAATAGGCTCATAAATCACCAAACTCATACAAAAATAAACTTGTACCTTTTTGTCGGGCGTCTCATTATATCCTTTCATTCTGCTACTAATTCAGCTTATACTAAAGTCATTCCAATCATCTGTCCTCAAATACAATCATTCTTTACCCAAACCAAATCTCATTCTCAACTCAAACTCCATTACCAATTTCAACTCTTACTTACCAGTCCAATATACTCAACCAATTTTAGTTTCATTCCACAAAATTTATTAACCAATTAATTTCTCTTATTAATTATCTTTATCTCATAATTCAATTTTGGTTTTTATTTTAACCATCAATCCTATTTAATTCAACACTCTTTTTCCTAGGAGTTTTCAAACAGTTTAGATTTTCTAAAACCAGATATACCTTTTCAGGATTCAAAACAACTTATTTCCTCAATGAAATTCAAAAACAAAATCCTGGTAGTAATCTGTTACTTAGAAACTCGAAAATGAACACCAATGATGTCTGAATCATCATCGGAATTATTTTCCAACGACCGAAGTGAGTTCAATACTGTATCACTTTTCAAAGCTAAACACTTTCATTTTGAACTACATTTCAAAATAGCATTCACAATGCTTGTAAAACAATTTAAGATCTCCCAGATTTTTAAATTCTCATATGTTTAATCCAAGTCAATTTACAAACACCTCTCCAAATTTATAGGGTTTTAATTTTAATTTTGATTATATTCATATTTAATTCATTTCATAACACTTACACGAATTCTATTTGGTTATGTATATATAACCATCTCAATTATAATCTTACTTGATTATAACAACAAATAACACATCCAATACTATAATATTTCCAGCATATATTTTCTTTATATCAAAATATATTTTGGGTAAAATTATTTCATTTACCCTCTTTCAAAACATATTGTGTCGGTTTATTGTACTCAAGTGTTTAGAAATCCCTACCGGTACAGTGGATCAATCTGATCGACCAGAACTCATAAACAACTCAACCAATAAATCTCCACAATATAAAACAATTTTTTTAATAAAATCTACAAATACTGTAACGACCCAAAAATCCGTATCATTTGAGCTGACTGAGTACAACGCACGTACAACCCAAATTGCATGAAAATATGAATCGTTAATAGAAAGAAGTTAGAGGATGAGAAATAGAAAGATAGAAAAGTAGAATAAAAGGAAAGAGATAGACGACATAACTGAACAATAACACAGAATCTCACAATCGCAGCGGAAAAAAAATATGATATATAATTAATTACTTTTGAAATACAACAGCATTTGGACTTACATACATCATCAGAGCACGTTACATATACAACACAGTGGAATAAATTCTATATATCTAGTACTGAAGTCTCCTGCTTCGAGCTCTTCCAGATAAATCTGTAAAACCTGAACTACATGACTGCTCGTACAAATTTGGGCACCCACGAGTTTAGGAAAAACATAGAAAATAAACTCTGGGTCAGTCATGTGACGGGTGTGAGTAAAACAGTTTGATTTTTAGCTTTCAAAAACCGTTTGAAAGAAAAGATAATCGTAAGATCGATCCACACATAAATACGGATGGTTTTTACCTTACGATAACCCAAAACATTTTTTTAAAACAATACTTTTCTGATATTATGATAGTGTCTAAATACAAATAAATAATAATCTAGTAGAACATTTGCATCTCACGCTCTACATTTATAGTATACAATCAAAACCGCGGGCGCTTATTGGTGATTGGATTTCGACTATGACAAGGTATGGAACCACCTGCCGATAGTGTATCTCTAAAGGCGAATACACTGGGTTCAACAAGAACGTCTTGCAACTCAACCCACACATGACCGACCACTCATTTCTCCTGAGTGTATCGAATATATTGTCACCAACTGTTGGGAGCTACCCACCGTTTCCCGAAAGGGACAGCATCGATAGATTAAAGAAGCAAAAGGAATTTCTCTAGATAGGTGACAATACACCCTAATCGGAGCGACCCACATAGTCATGCTACCTACCCGATTTTTATCATTTCCCGGTTGTGAGGTTTAAGGCTGATCTCACCTTTGGATATAACACGTCTTCATCCACTTTGAATGTCACATCGTCAAACCCGCTAAATCACAAATTGATTTCCCCAAAAATGCCACGGGTATAAAGCTAAGTGAAACGAATTCCTCCGCCACCGAACGTAAATATTTTTTGAAGAAATCAACTAACGCAATTTATTAGGCATACTCTGTCAGACACTCATCCATACAAGTTGTTCTGGGACTGGACAAACCGAAGGCACTATCCTGTAAATCCATCTTAGGCAGTTTCTACCTAGGATTGACAGAATAACCCTTACATAACTCCATCTTAAATGATCTTCAATAATCTATGTAATAGCCCAGAAATCCGAGCCAATCTAAAAATTTTATTTTGGCAATTTTAGTGAATTTTGATTATTTAAAATGATTTATTTTAAATAATAACGACGAGAAATTTATTTTGAATAGAATTCGAACGTATATATTTATTCGAATCATTGTTAGAATATAAATATTTATTTATATATATAAAAGGAATTGAAAATGGCGCGGTAGTTCGATAATTCGATTTCAAAATTCAAATGAATGTACCTGGTGCAAAATAAACCGGATTTTTGTGAAACCAAAAATATTTGAATTTAATTGAGAATATATTTCCAACGAATCAGAAAAATTGAAATTTCATAGCGGGGATCAAAAGTTATGTCCAATTGTAATTTCAGAATAGTCGCTATGGAAATCTGGCTCTTAAAAATAGCCATTTTGCAAACGACCTCGGTTTTCAACGAAACCACTTTTGTTGGAATTGGGATGTCTAGTTATTACTAGGTTTCGAAATTCATAATTTTTCGAATCAATATGTGAGTGTGGCAAAGGAAAACGCGTTTGGCTAGTTTAAGTTGATTTTAATCGACTACAAAATGGCCATTTTTCAAACGGTCTCAGAATTTGACGAAACTAGTTTTGTTAGGACCGTATCGTGAATACGAAGCTAGAAAATATTATTTGGGAATTTTCTAATTAGTATGTGGCCCCGGTTAATTGAAATATGCGTTCAAATTCAATATATATAGAGTTATATTTTGATTTTGACGAAAACTGATCGAAACAGTTGAATCAGCCTATGATACATATCCCATTGTGTTCGGAATGGGGGTAATTAGCTATGGACGACAGGCGGTGGGCCTCGTTTAGAGGTCGAATAAAAAAGTCAAGTTTTTGAAATTAAAATAATTAAATAAATATAAAACCTTTTGCATATACCCCCCTCTTCTATTTTCTTTCATTCGATTTACGCCCCCCCCCCCCCCCCCCCGCTCCCTTTTCTGATTTCTCCGATCGAATATGGCGACTGTCATTCACCACCTCTCGCCCCCACCACGTCGCCACCGCCGTCGCGCTCCCCTTCCTCTCGAGTCCTCCCTTTTCCCCCAGAAAATCGCACAGCCCCCTGAAGCACCTCCAGGCCACCGCGCCTGACCCCAGCGCCACAACCTTTCCGGCGGCGTTCTTCGATCATCCTTTGACCCTCTCTGGCGCGTGCGATTCATGGATGACCTGGTCGAGTTTGTTTCAGAACGGTGAAGCAAGGTTAGCAGAGAAAGGGTAATCTCCTATTTAAGGATTTAATTAGGAAAATTTGCATTGTTTAAAATGTAAATAAAATCAGTTGTCTTTGCCTTAATTAGTAAAGCTAATATTTTTAACTAGCAAAGTTAGAATTTTTATGTAGTAAAGTTAGAATTTTTAAACAATGTAAAGTTTAGATTTTTGTCTAGGGAAACTGATTATTTTGTTAAGATAAAATTTAGATTTTTATACATTAGAAAGATTTAATTTGTATATGAACTATATTAGTATAAAAATTTGATTTTTATTATAAGGATCTCAAAATAGTCAAGACGAGATTTTGATACATGTATAAGAATAAAAATATAATTTTTATCATATAGAAAGAATAAAAGTATAATTTTTATCATATAGAAAGAATAAAATTATAATTTTTATCATATAGAAAGAATAAAAGTATAATTTTTATCGTATAGAAAGAATAAAAATATGATTTTTAATTAGTAGAAAGTATAAAGATACGATTTTTATATTATGTAACCGGTAAAAATTCGATTTTTATATATTGAATAACGAAGTAAAAATGTGATTTTTATATATGTAGTGAATACGGGCGACAAAATTGACAAGAGGCGGACACGGCAAGATCTTCTACATTTGAAGAGTCGTGGCATTTAGATTAGCTAGTCGGTAAGAATTTCTCACTTTTAATTTAATTTTCTAGTCAAAATATATACTAGGATGCAGACGGTGTTTAGTAGCACCCGACACCCGTCGTCCACAGACCATGGACGGCTTGTATGCTTGTTTGTTTGATTTTGATGTGTAGTTGATTGTGTGATGAGATGTGAAATGAAATAAAATATTTACGTAGTTAAAAATATTTTATAGTTAAAAATAGGATTTTTAACGTGTAGTTAAAATGAAATAAATATAAACAAATCGGACGATTTGTTTATATACACACATTTGACTGATATTGATTGGGACGATAAATTTTACACATCGCCCAACTACACAAATAAAATCTGTGTTTGATTGTTTGAAACCCCACACGGGTATTGGGATGATATATGACATACACTAATCCCAATAATTAGTTGTATGTCGATCGATTGATTGACAGACTGTTATAAGTGTTAAATATTTATATTTGATGCTTATACAGTGTAGAACGCACTTTGGATGATGGTTGATGATTTATCGTTGCTGTTATATACGTGTGTTGTAGAAAATCCATATAATTAACATTATATGGTAACTGATTGGGCCTCATTCCAGTTTTGAAATAGAAATAATTGAAATAAAATATTTGAATAGAAATATTTGAAATAGAAATATTTGAAATAGAAATATTTGAAAGAGAAATATTTGAAAAAGAAATATTTGAAATAGAATATTTGAAAATAGAAATATATGAAGCCGTGTTGATTAGATTGATGCCATTTTGACGTGAACGATATTTATATTGATTTTATTCATTTTTCAATGAATATTGAAAGTGATTTCGAAATTCGAATTAAAGTGAATATTGAAAGTGATTTCGAAATTCGTATTAAAGTGAATATTGAAAGTGATTTCGAAATTCGAATTAAATTGAATAGATTTGAAATTCAAATTAAATTGAAATGAATTGAGATTCGAATTAAATTGAAATGAATTGAAATTCGAATTAAATCGATTTGAATTGAAATCAATTTGAAATGAATTTAAAACGAATTTATAAGGAAAAATTCAATTTTGATTTGAATTTTAAATGAAGTTGAAATCGTTTCAAAAACGAATTTAAAACGATTTATAAAGTTCGTTTTAAAAGGAAATCCATGAGATATATATTATATATATCATGGCCTGAATAGAACGCGCCGCGCCGCGGTAGTTCGTGAATTTCGAGCATTGACTTCAAATGGATATTGCGGGAGATCCGATCATCGGATTCTCCTGAAACTAGAACCGCTGGGTTCGTATTGAAAAGAGCTTTCTAATGAATATTAGAAAATTGAAATCTAACGGTTGGATTTGGAATTATGTCCAAATCATATTTGAAAAAGGTCGCTGTAAGTGCAGTTCGATGGCCGTTGATGGAAATCGACTATACAGGCCTTAATAAAATTATTAAAAATAGTAATGATTTGTGTAAAATCATAAGAAATGATTTGTGAAGAATTGGGATGAAAAACTCCATATTTGAAAAGATAAAAATTGATTTTTATCGAAATGAACTAGTTTTGAACTAGAGTTATAATTTTATTTTATTTTAAATAAATAAAGTGGATTTGAAAGGGATTTTAAAAGTAACCATGATTTCCAATAATTGAATTGGAATGGATTTGAATCGAAATTATCTTTGGAATATTTCGATGTTGGATTTCGTGATTATACAGATATTGTTATGAAAATTTGAAAGATATATATATATATATCGTTATTTCCAATACGATATTTGTTGGTCGTAGAATTTGATATTAAATATAAGCCGATATATTTTCTATTCAGAGCCTTGTATTTAATATCAAATGTGATTTGGGTTTGTCGTGAATGGTGTCTTCATTAACACTGTTCTTAAGCCCAGTTGAGAAAAATATTAAATCTTTTTATTTAGATTTAATGAAGTGTACCAATTAAATAATATTTAATTGGAATTGAATTGGTATTGATTTTTGGGTTTATCGTGAACAGTGTTTTAAATAACACTTGTTCTTTAACCCGATAATTAATGGAATGTGATTTTGGGTTTATCGTGAACCGTGTTTTAAATGACATTGGTTTTTTAACCCAGTTAAAGATTAAAACTAAGTGGAGTTTTAATGAATCTTTAATTAGATTGAAAAGACCGAGAATGGAGTATCGCCAGTTTTACTCCAGGCGATAGTTAAATCTTTAATTAGATTTGAACGTGAAATGGTAATTGAATTTACTGATAACACCGTGGTGTTAGATATGAAGTATTACCAGTTTTACTTCATGGGATGAATAGGTGGGATTGGGAAATAAAATAAATGATTACTTCGGTGTGGTTCGCTAATCCCGACTAGTTTGGATTGATATTCAAAAAGGAGATTAAAGAATAAATTTAAAGAATTTATCTTTCATAAAATTAATGGGAACCTTTCCCAAAATATAAGAATATTTGAATAAAAGAATATTCTAAATTTGAATGAAGCGTATGTTGTGTTTGTGTAACACTTGTTTGTTATATACGCGAGTTATTCAGAAAGACCGAGTTTATCCCATTCTAAATAACTGATTCGACGTGGTGTCGAAGATGAAGACGATGGTTGAAGACGGAGGTCTTCACGTCGTTTGGATAATTACTGATGATCTCGATTGGGCCGTACACCCAAGAGGAGGGAATCAGTCGGTGATCGTCCAGACGTACTTGGAGATCGATGGATATGCGGGGTACTAGGTGGCTCCGGTTTCGTTCAGACCCAGAACGAACTTGTAAATGGACTGTGCGTCTGACATTGGATTTTAGTCTGTGTGATTGATTTCTATTAAATATATATCTGTTTGGCGGCGGAGAATTTATTCTCTTGCTTAACGCCCCTCTCTGAGACGTACGAGCTCGGGGGTTATATATTGATGGATATCAAACGCATGGAGTGAATTGCCTGTGTGGCATGCCTAAGTGGCAAATGATCAAGGCTTCTGTTGAAAAGAAAAGTCTTGTGGTTGATGATCAAAGCACGGCCTGTGTGGCATAGCTTTGTGTAACGTGAATTCGCGAGCCTCACACCCCGGTTGTGAACCAAAAACGGGAGAGGACCTCAGGAAGGGCATGCGTTTCCTTCTAGTTAGAAGTGGTGTCAGTGGTTTTACATGCCCTGACGAGTTTGACTTATGTGGTTGTTGCTGTTGCGAGGCGCTTCGGATATATCGGTGACTATGTGAAGCCGATGGAGTCATTCGTTGGCTCATTGACACTCCAAAGGGTGGGGAAACGCAGTGTTCAGGCATTTTAATCCACATCGGTGGACCGGCCCAGACAATCCAAAGGTCACTCGAGCTCTGACCTGAGACATGGACTAGAGCGTCTCGAATCGGTTGAGGACTATCTTTTGCCTCGGTTCACAGATGGAAATCCAATTTCCAAATACGTGACTTTGCGGTTTTATTTGTAGAACTAGTATGGCGACATGATATATGGTACCCATGCCGTCTATGATTGATACTTATGATTTGAAATTGTTTTGACACTATACACTTATAATAGTATCAAATGATTTGTTTTAAACGTACTAAGCATGTTTGGCTATTATAAGGGAAAACCCTATCCCCCGGCTTGCGTTGCATTGTGTGATAGGACCTGGGTCTTATTATAGCTTCATTTTTCCAAAAAACATTGCGTTGTTTTGTTATATGCACTGTATTCTTGGGAGGAAACCCGTTCCGTGTTATACGGCGTGGTCCCTTGATATACCTGATTTAAAGGAAAGATTTAAATAATTGTTTTAGTTCTCACACCAATCACATGACTGACCTGGAGTTTATTGTTTTAACCTAAACTCTAGGTGCCCTTATTTTGACACGGGCAGCTAGTAGTTTTGGTTTTGCATATTTATATTCACAGGATCCTGGTTTACAGGTGGAATGATATCCGGAAAGCTTTGTATTCGTATATCTCCTTCAGTTGTGTTTTGTATTATTTTCCGCTGCTCTGTAAATTATTGTAATCTCTGATATTTTCTGTGTAATATTTATTCATTTATACTCTGTATATTCTTGTATTCTGATGGAATTGTTGTAATATACAATGAAATGTTCTTCTATTTGCGTTCTGATGTGGCTTGCTCTCAACTCAATCCGTGATTTCCTTCAGGGGGGATTTCAGGTCGTTTCATTTTGGTATCAGAGCTTTGGTTTACAAAGCTCAGAGAACAAGACTCGTTAGAACCGAACGAAAGAATTCGTCGGATATTGGATTAGTAATATCCAATGGGAATGACTCGTTAGAGATGGGATCAGTAGCATCCTAGAACGAGTGTGAAGAGTATATTTGTGAAAAATAAAAAGTAAACTATTTTTGTTTTGAAAATTTAAATCGAATTATTCGTATTTGAATATTTATTTATATTGATTTGGACAATCCAGTATATAAAGATTTTGTGTATACATCTGATCCGCGTATATTCGAAGTTTTAATATACTGGATAGATATAGAATCACACTCGAGTCGCCCGGAGAAGGCTCTGATGATCGCTACAGTTCGAACATCATCAGAATTGGTATTCGAGTTTCGAAAGTAGGATTTCTATATATTTCCATTAGACTGGTGTGAGAACCAAAATTAGATAGGGTCTATTGTTGTGATTTGGCACCAAAAATGTGATTTTTGACTATATATCAAAGTTATGAATTTGAAAAGCTAATCAACCAATTTATTGATGGTTGTGTTGTTTGATTACTGTTTTGATTAATTAAAAGTTGAACCTTTAGCTAAATTAATCAAATAGTGAGTTGTATTGAAAATTAGTCGCATTTGCTTGCATATACATGTACTTACATTGAACAGGTCATAGCAAGGAAGCTAGAGCAGAAGAATAAAATTGTTTGCCCGAAAAATAGGTACATGTTTACCATAATTTACTGTTTTGTTTGGGTGATGATGATTTTATGAGCCGATTGGCTTTTTCGTTTTCTTTTGGATTGAAGAAGGCCATGGGAGGCTATATGAAATATCCCGAAGTCACCGGTACAGGGGAGGTTATGGCGAAATTTTTCGAAAATTTAGGGTGTTAGCCAAATTTTTGAAAAGTTTTTAGAAACTGAAAAGTTGAAGAACTTAAGCCGTAGTGAAAATAGTGAAATTTGAGTTGATTAGTTAAACAACTTTCGGCTTCGTTCCTTTTCGGGGATGAAAAATTTTATGTGGGGGAGATTGTAATAACCCAGAAATCCGAGCCAATTTAAAATTTTTATTTTGGCAATTTTAGTGAATTTTGATTATTTAAAATGAGTTATTTTAAATAATAACGACGAGAAATTTATTTTGAATAGAATTCGAACGTATATATTTATTCGAATCGTCGTTAGAATTTAAATATTTATTTATATATGTATAAAAGGAATTGAAAATGGCGCGGTAGTTTGATAATTCGATTTCAAAATTCAAATGAATGTAACGGGTGCAAAATAAACCGGATTTAAGTGAAACCAAAAATATTTGAATTTAATTGAGAATATCTTCCCAACGAATCAGAAAAATTGAAATTTCATAGCGGGGATCAAAAGTTATGTCCAATTGAAATTTCAGAATAGTCGCTATGGAACTCTGGCCCTTAAAAATAACCATTTTGCAAACGACCTCGGTTTTCGACGAAACCACTTTTGTTGGAACCGGAATGTCTAATTATTGCTAGGTTTCAAAATTCGTAATTTTTTGAATCAATATGTGAGCGTGGCAAAGGGAAACGCGTTTGGCTAGTTTTAGTTGATTTTAATCGACTAGAAAATGGCCATTTTTCAAACGATCTCAGAATTTGACGAAACTAATTTTGTTAGGACCGTATCGTGAATACGAAGCTAGAAAATATTTTTCGGGAATTTTTCTAATTAGTATGTGGCCCCGGTAAATTGAAATGTGCGTTCAAATTCAATATATATAGAGTTATATTTTGATTTTGACGAAAACTGATTGAAACAGTCAAATCATCCTATGATACATATCCCATTGTGTTCGGAATGGGGGTAATTAGCTATGAACGACAGGCGGTGGGCCTCGTTTAGAGGTCTAATAAAAAAGTCAACTTTTTGAAATTAAAATAATTAAATATATATAAAACCTTTGCATATACCCCTCCTCTTCTATTTTCTTTCATTCGATTTACCCCCCCCCCCCCTCCCTTTTCTGATTTCTCCGATCGAAAATGGCGACTGTCATTCACCACCTCTCGCCGCTATCATCAGGCGCGCGCCCCCACCACGTCTCCATCGCCACCACCCTCGCGCTCCCCTTCCTCTCGAGTCCTCCCCCTTCCACCAGAAAATCGCACAGCCCCCTGAAGCACCTCCAAGCCACCGCGCCTGACCCCAGCGCCACACCCTTTCCGGCGGCGTTCTTCGATCATCCTTCGACCCTCTCTGGCGCGTGCGATTCATGGAAGACCTGGTCGAGTTTGTTTCAGAACGGTGAAGCAAGGTTAGCAGAGAAAGGGTAATCTCCTATTTAAGGATTTAATTAGGAAAATTTGCATTGTTTAAAATGTAAATAAAATCAGTTTTCTTTGCCTTAATTAGTAAAGCTAATATTTTTAATTAGCAAAGTTAGAATTTTTAAGTAGTAAAGTTAGAATTTTTAAACAATGTAAAGTTTAGATTTTTGTCTAGGGAAACTGATTATTTTGTTAAGATAAAATTTAGATTTTTATACATTAGAAAAATTTAATTTGTATATGAACTATATTAGTATAAAAATTTGATTTTTATTATAAGGATCTCAAAATAGTCAAGACGAGATTTTGATACATGTATAAGAATTAAAATATAATTTTTATCATATAGAAAGAATAAAAGTATAATTTTTATCATATAAAAAGAATAAAAATATAATTTTTATCATATAGAAGAATAAAAATATAATTTTTATCGTATAGAAAGAATAAAAATATGATTTTTAATTAGTAGAAAGTATAAAGATACGATTTTTATATTATGTAACCAGTAAAAATTCGGTTTTTATATATTGAATAACGAAGTAAAAATGTGATTTTTATATATGTAGTGAATACGGGCGACGAAATTGACAAGAGGCGGACACGGCAAGATCTTCTACATTTGAAGAGTCGTGGCGTTTGGATTAGCTAGTCGGTGAGAACTTCTCACTTTTAATTTAATTTTCTAGTTAAAATATATACTAGGATCCAGACGGTGTTTAGTAGCACCCGACACCCGTCGTCCACAGACAATGGACGGCTTGTATGCTTGTTTGTTTGATTTTGATGTGTAGTTGATTGTGTGATGTGATGTGAAATGAAATAAAATATTTATGTAGTTAAAAATATTTTATAGTTGAAAATAGGATTTTTAACGTGTAGTTAAAATGAAATAAATATAAACAAATCGGACGATTTGTTTATATACACACATTTGACTGATATTGATTGGGACGATAAATTTTACATATCGCCCAACTGCACAAATAAAATCTGTGTTTGATTGTTTGAAACTCCACATGGGTATTGGGATGATATATGACATACACTAATCCCAATAATTAGTTGTATGACGATCGATTGATTGACAGACTGTTATAAGCGTTAAATATTTATATTTGATGCTTATACAGTGTAGAACGCACTTTGGATGATGGTTGATGATTTATCGTTGCTGTTATATACATGTGTTGTAGAAAATCCATATAATTAACATTATATGGTAATTAATTGGGCCTCATTCCAGTTTTGAAATAGAAATATTTGAAATAAAATATTTGAATAGAAACATTTGAATAGAAATATTTGAAAAAGAAATATTTGAAATAGAAATATTTGAAACAGAAATATTTGAAAGAGAAATATTTGAAAAAGAAATATTTGAAATAGAATATTTGAAAATAGAAATATATGAAGATTGACGCCATTTTGACGTGAATGATATTTATATCGATTTTATTCATTTTTCAATGAATATTGAAAGTGATTTCGAAATTCGAATTAAAGTGAATATTGAAAGTGATTTCGAAATTCATATTAAAGTAAACATTGAAAGTGATTTCAAAATTCGAATTAAATTGAATTGATTTGAAATTCAAATTAAATTGAAATGAATTGAGATTTGAATTAAATTGAAATGAATTGAAATTCGAATTAAATCGATTTGAATTGAAATCAATTTGAAATGAATTTAAAATGAATTTATAAGGAAAAATTCAATTTTGATTTGAATTTGAAATGAAGTTGAAATCGTTTCGAAAACGAATTTAAAACAATTTATAAAGTTTGTTTTAAAAGGAAATCCACGAGATATATATATTATATATATAATGGCCTGAATAGAACGCGCTGCGCCGCGGCAGTTCGTGAATTTCGACCATTGACTTCAAATGGATATTGCGGGAGATCCGACCGTCGGATTCTCCTAAAACCGGAACGTTGGGTTCGTATCGAAAAGAGCTTTCTAACGAATATTAGAAATTTGAAATCTAACGGTTGGATTTGGAATTATGTCCAAATAAAATTTGAAAAAGGTCGTTCTAAGTGCAGTTCGATGGCCGTTGATGGAAATCGACTGTACGGGCCTTAATAAAATTAATAAAAATAGTAATAATTTGTGTGAAATCATAAGAAATGATTTGTGAAGAATTTGGATAAAAAACTCCATATTTGAAAAGATAAAAATTGATTTTTATCGAAATGAACTAGTTTTGAACTAGAGTTATAATTCTATTTATTTATTTTTAAAATAAATAAAGTGGATTTGAAAGCGGTTTTAAAAGTAACCAGGATTTCCAATAATTGAATTGGAATGGATTTGAATCAAAATTATCTTTCGAATATTTCGATGTTGGATTTCGTGATTATATAGATATTGTTATGAAAATTTGAAAGATATATATATATATATCGTTATTTCCAATACGATATTTGTTGGTCGTAGAATTTGATATTGAATATAAGCCAATATATTTTCTATTCAGAGCCTTGTATTTAATATCAAATGTGATTTGGGTTTGTCGTGAATGGTGTCTTCATTAACACTGTTCTTAAGCCCAGTTGAGAAAAAGATTAAATCTTTTTATTTAGATTTAATGAAGTGTACCAATTAAATAATATTTAATTGGAATTGGATTGGTATTGATTTTTGGGTTTATCGTGAACAGTGTTTTAAATAACACTTGTTCTTTAACCCGATAATTAATGGAATGTGATTTTGGGTTTATCGTGAACCGTGTTTTAAATGACACTGATTTTTTAACCCAGTTAAAAATTAAAACTAAGTGGAGTTTTAATGAATCTTTAATTAGATTGAAAAGATCGAGAATGGAGTATCGCCAGTTTTACTCCAGGCGATAGTTAAATCTTTATTTAGATTTGAACGTGAAATGATAATTGAATTTACTGATAACACCGTGGTGTTAGATATGAAGTATTACCAGTTTTACTTCATGGGATGAATAGGTGGGGATTGGGAAATAAAATAAATGATTACTTCGGTGTGGTTCGCTAATCCCGACTAGTTTGAATTGATATTCAAAAAGGAGATTAAAGAATAAATTTAAAGAATTTATCTTTCATAAAATTAATGGGAACCTTTCCCAAAATATAAGAATATTTGAATAAAAGAATATTCTGAATTGGAATGAAGCGTATGTTGTGTTTGTGTAACACTTGTTTTTTATATACGCGAGTTATTCAGAAAGACCGGGTTTATCCCATTCTGAATAACTGATTCGACGTGGTGTCGAAGATGAAGACGATGGTTGAAGACCGGAGGTCTTCACGTCGTTTAGATAATTACTGATGATCTTGATTGGGCCGTACACGTAAGAGGAGGGAATCAGTCGGTGATCGTCCAGACGTACTTGGAGATCGATGGATATGCGAAATACTAGGTGCCTCCGGTTTCGTTCGGACCTAGAACGAACTTGTAAATGGATTGTGTGTCTGACATTGGATTTTAGTCTGTATGATTGATTTCTATTAAATATATATCTGTTTGGCGGCGGAGAATTTATTCTCTTGCTTAACGCCCCTCTCTGAGACGTACGAGCTCAGGGGTTATATATTGATGGATATCAAACGCATGGAGTGAATTGCCTGTGTGGCATGCCTAAGTGACAAATGATCAAGGCTTCTGTTGAAAAGCAAAGTCCTGTGGTTGATGATCAAAGCACGGCCTGTGTGGCATAGCTTTGTGTAACGTGAATTCGCGAGCCTCACACCCCTGTTGTGAACCAAAAACGGGAGAGGACCTCAGGGAGGGCATGCGTTTCCTTCTAGTTAGAAGTGGCGTCAGTGGTTTTACATGCCCTGACGAGTTTGACTTATGTGGTTGTTGCTGTTGCGAGGCGCCTCGGATATATCGGTGACTATGTGAAGCTGATGGAGTCATTCGTTGGCTCATTGACATCCCAAAGGGTGGGGAAACGAAGTGTTCAGGCATTTTAATCCACATCGGTGGACCGGTCCTGACGATCCAAAGGTCACTCGAGCTCTGACCTGAGACACGGACTATAGCATCTCGAATCGGTTGAGGACTATCTTTTGCCTCGGTTCACAGATGGAAATCCAATTTCCAAATACGTGACTTTGCGGTTTTATTTGTAGAACTAGTATGGCGACATGATATACGGTACCCATGCCGTCTATGATTGATACTTATGATTTGAAATTGTTTTGACACTATACACTTATAATAGTATCAAATGATTTGTTTTAAACGTACTAAGCATGTTTGGCTATTATAAGGGAAATCCCTATCCCCCCGGCTTGCGTTGCATTGTGTGATAGGACCTGGGTCTTATAATAGCTTCATTTTTCCAAAAAGCATTGCGCTGTTTTGTTATATGCGCTGTATTCTTGGGAGGAAACCCGTTCTGTGTTATACAGCGTGGTCCCTTGATATAACTGATTTAAAGGTAAGTTTTAAATAACTGTTTTAGTTCTCACACCAGTCACATGACTGACCTGGAGTTTATTATTTTAACCTAAACTCTGGGTGCCTTTATTTTGACACGGGCAGCTAGTAGTTTTGGTTTTGCAGATTTATATTCACAGGATCCTGGTTTACAGCTGGAACGATATCCAGAAAGCTTTGTATCTGTATATCTCCTTCAGTTGTGTTTTATATTATTTTCCGCTGCTCTGTAAATTATTGTAATCTCTAATATTTTCTGTGTAATATTTATTCATTTATACTCTGTATATTCTTGTATTCTGATGGAATTGTTGTAATATACAATGAAATGTTCTTCTGTTTGCGTTCTGATGTGGCTTGCTCTCAACTCAATCCGTGATTTCCCTCAGGGGGATTTCGGGTCGTTTCAATCTGTGACTTGGAACGTATATATCGAATCGAAGTGGAATTTAGGTTCCGGTCTCTTCGCAACGACGACGATAAGGTCCAGATTTAATAGTCGGTGATTTAACTATCAAATATAAAATAAAATGAAATAAAATAAATAGGTTTATTTCCAATGGGTCTGCTAAGCCTTATTAAAATAAGTTAAATTGTTTACAATTCAAACACCAACTTGTTTATATATTTATTCAAAAATGTAAGTATTCATAACTTAGAAAATTCATATTATCAATCTTGTGTGATAATCTCACTCTTGAATATACATTTCATAACTGAAAACAATATTTAACACTAACACTCATTTTGAGCACAAGCTAATACGATCCATCGAATAATAGTGAAATCGACCAAGTTGGGGTATTTTAATTACCTCTTAAACCTTGAGTTGAAATCATTTTTTTAACGTCAAGATTCGTAGAAGTTTGATACCCAAAATATTCGACACACCATCATTTGTAAATCTATTTGATTTTCAAATCTTAAACCAGTTTCAAAACAACGTTGTTGTTTTGGAAACATTTATTTAGTTAACTTGGTTAACTTAAATATTAGATCAGGAAATTTAATTTAAGTACACCGACTTGATTTCCTATTCTTTTGATAATTATATTATCTTCAAAATTTAATTATCACTACAACAAAAGTATCCTATTACAACGTCCATTTTACAACGGGCGTTGGCTGCCCGTTGTAATAGAATGCTATTACAACGGTCCTTTTTGTGACCGTTGTAATAGAAGCCTGTACAACACCCTTTTTACCACTGGCATAGACTGCCCGTTGTAATAAATGCTGTCACAACGGTCATTTTCAGACCCGTTGTAATAGATTTCTATTTTACAACGGTCACAAAATGTCTGTTGTAATAGATGTCTATTTTACAATGGTCACAAAATGTCCGTTGTAATAGATGCCAATTTTCGACGGTCAATAAATAATACATACAATACTTCCATAAAATTAATTTTGATTATTTTTTATTATTTAATAATTAATCATTGACCATATATCATTAATAATATTTTATTATTTAATAAATAATCATTAATAATATTATATTAACCATTTATAACTTATAATGATTAATGATTATTAATAAATAATCTCTAATTACTAATTATTATATATAATAAGTATTCCAACAAACTTAATTTTACTTTCCAGTTATTAGCAAGTAATATATATCCAGTAATTAATATCAATTATTTATAATTAATAGTTAATATTCATAGTTTATGATTAATAATATTACTACACTATCTGAAAAATACCATTTTACAATATTGAATTTGCATTAAATCACCGAAGTGTTGTAAAAATTCTTGATCTTTCATGATATTTAAGAAAAAAATGTTGTAATAGGATTTCCATGCCATTGTTTTTATTTAAATGTTGTTAAAGTAAAAATATCTACAATGTGTAACCAAAGCTTTAAAAAAAAGTTTTAAATAAATTTTCTCTTTATATAATTGTATACATATTGGATTTCATCCAATGATGTTATAAAACTTATATTATTGCCTTTTACTAAGTTTGTTTACTATTTACACAATAATGAACAATAAAACAGTTATATTAATAATTACCATCAAATAGCTAAAAATTAATATAATAATTGTTAAGCATTGATCCAAAATTATTATTAAATAACAAACATGCACTAATGAATTTTCTCTTTGCCGTTAATGAATTTAAACAAAAAGCATATATGACGGTTGGGATCAAAATATGTTTTTTCATTTTAAATAATCACCACAAATTAATTTATACAACACTCGAATTTTCATCTTAAACTAGACTCATATGTTACTAACTGCTAATTATAATAATATATTACTAATTATTAATCATTAATAATATTATACTATTTATTAGTATTTTATAATTAATCATTAATAATATTATATTAATCATTTAGAACTCGTAATAATTAATGATTATTAACAAATAATCACTAACCACTAATTACAAATTATTATATATAATTTATATTTAATGCTTAATATTTAATAATTGCTTTTTAATATATAATATTTAATAGATAATTAATGATTTATAATTTATTATATTTAATTTTTAGTTAATTCTTTATTTCAATTAATGATTTGTTATCAATATAAACATTAATAAATAAAAATTTGTATTTAATAATGAATAGTTAAAAATTAATTAATTTTGATAATCAATTATCGAATCATCAAATTGCATGAAGCATGGACCGCTTCTATTTTTCATCATCCCGCTTCATTATTTAGCTTCCTGCTTTGCACTGCCGAATTTCATTTCATTTCCTAGCATCTAATAATATTCATTAACTTCTTTCCCTTAACAATTAGTATTCGTTCTCCACTGGAGAAAATATGGTTCTCTAAATCCCTAATTTTCTGGAAATCCTAAAAACCTCAACCGCCCTTGTCCTCCGCCACAACAAATACAATCCAAAATATCGTACTGAAAATTTTCTACTTCTCGACCTCAATCTAGTATTGAGAGAAGAAAATCAATTTTAATTATGGCTAGGGAATCGAAATCAAACCCTATCATCGGAGCGCATGCTTCTGCCCATCATGAGGAAGCATTTCTGTAACACACCGCGAATTCTATAACTGTGAAATTAAAAAATTAAAGTATAATTAATTTGAAATCAAATAACTAAGGGAAACGAGATACGCCATTGCGTTCGTCTCGGAAAAATACGCGAAATAGAGTCCGAGTTTTCGAAAAACGGAGTCCGTATGAAGGAGATATGGCCTTCGGAAGTTTTGAATTAAATTTAAAATTCAAACAGAATAAAATAATAAAAAAATCGGGCCCAATGGGCCAGGGCGGATAAACACCCGCCTAGGCCACCCAGGTCGACTAGGCTGTCGACCTGGGCTACCCATGTCGACAGGGCTGTCGACAGCCCTGTCGACAGGGGTGTCGACCTGGTCGAGCCTAGTCAACCTGGCTGGCCAGGTCTGTGTTTGGCCGATTCTCTGTGGTCTGCTTTGTCATTAGGGCTAGGTGGCGGGTTCTAATTGGTCTCTCTATCTAATGAATGGCTATGATCAATCCAAGCAACATCAAGGGTCCTAATCAGTTCCTAACCTCTATATAAACAACCCTAGACTAAACCCTAATCTATTCATTCAAAATTAAGAACATAGCCGCCATGTTGCTGAGGAACGACTAAGAGTAGTCGCCAACTAGAGAGAGGATTAGGGAGAAAGTTCTAAAGCCTAAAGCAATTCAAGCAACCTAAGCAAATCAATTCAACAAAGGAATTTGCGTCTTCAATCCCTAAATTAGAGAATTCATCGCACCATTGTAAGTAGAGTATTACTTTGGTATGAATAAATAACTGTGCTGATTTGTATGCTTGAATTGGGATAATAAAGTAATTCATATTTGTGCAAAATTTATGTTATTCATTATAAAGAACTACATGCGGTAGTTCTATGCAAGTATGCGTTTGGAATATTTCGCAAATTATGTAATCTATGTTGAAGCTACATGTATGTAGTTGATTGAAATTCATGCAAGTTTGGGGCTTTGTTATTATGCCATCATGATGTATATTTTTGTGCATAAATCATTTTGCAAGTAATTGAAACAAGTTTGGTTGTTATAGTTCATATGAAACTATGTTGGAATTTTGACACCATAATCCATGTATTATGTCATGCTTTTGCAAACTTATGAATATGACTAGGCTATGAATGATATTTGGCATAATTGAAATCCATGATTAAGTCTATCTTGTTTACAAGAATTATATGATGACATATGTGAGACATGGCTAGGTTAGACTCAAAAATCCCTTTTTGCAAGTTTAAAGCAAACACCATGATTAGGAATATTTATGCATAAGTATATTTATACCATCGTTATGTGATTAGACTTAAATCATGATTAAGTTGAACTATGCTTTTGTGTTAGTAACAAAGTATCCCCTTTGTAAACATGTAGAAACCTTATGAACATGACTTGTTTATGTTTATGCCTAAATGAGAACATAGGTCTATGTTGTAGTTAAGACTATGTGACACCTAACTTAGATTCTTATCTTAAGTTTACATGGTTTGGTTCATGTCACCTATGCTTTATGATCAAAATATATATATCCAAGTACACCAGTTTCTATTATGTATTTCCAACGTCATATGCAAGTTCATGCGCTCACCTTCCCCTCTTTGTGTATGCAATCACGCTTTAAGCCTCCCCTTTTCGCATGGCTAATTTGGGCTTTAAAAGGCTAAGCCCAAAATATATAAACGGACGTGTAAAACGGGGGAAAATAACGTTGGGTTAAAATTACTAATGAATGAAAATATAAAATAGAAGGGCCCAAGTTCAAGTATGGGTTGGGCCCCTGATTGGTGTAACCTTTACACAATTGACTTAATAATGGGCCGCAAATATTTATATATAAGAAATAAAGAAGAATGACAAGATATGTAAATGTAGAAAATACGATGTGTTTAACCCGAGGTTGGATTGAGTTGTGATGTAAACCTACCCGGAACCGCCCGGCTGTCCAGTAGTCACAACAATACCTATCCAATGTGGGAGGTTAAACATGGAGCCCAATAAGGACCCGAGGTTAGACTGAGTTGTGGCGTAAGACTGCCCGGAACCAACCGGCAACAGGCAGCCACAACAATACCTGTCTAATGTGAGAGGTCAGGGCCTTAATAAGACAATTAAGGCTGAGTCAGGATTGTTAGGATTAAGTGAACTAAAGACTTAATCAAAATGGAACATGCTAAACTAAACGGACCGGTGGGGGTTAGGTTAGGAAACACTTAACCAACTTAGCATGTTGGCTAGAGATAGAAAACCTAGTAACGGGGGACCCTTTTCAGCAGTAACCCTAAAAGGTGTATCAGGATACCCTGAAACTAGGCAGGGTGGGGCACGATTACTGGGCTGATTGTAAGAGGTCAAATCGACGGCGGTGGTGTAGCAGTGTAGGTTCTAACGGAGTGCGGGCGTGCACACACTCCGGTGCAGAAAAATAAGGCACTGGACACCAGTAGCATACCTGTGCACTCTAAGGTTGTGTCGGGTTGCCACTATGGGACTTGATACACCCCATGGTGGGACCAGCATAGGTAACTACAACATCGGGGGCCGTAAGACACATGTAACTATGCGAGTAGGAGCCGATCATCATAGAATGGTTCACATCACCCTGATTATGGGGTGCCAGTTGAAAAACTAGTTCATATGGGTTCAGAGATTAACATGGGGTACGATAGTATATTCGACCCTAGACAACTTAACCAAGTTTATTGTGCTTGCCCACTTCTTGTTTATACTTATCATACCCAGTTCTTTATTCATAGACAAAATAGTACTAGACTTACTCAGGCTTTATGTCTGACTTTACTTTTCTTTCGTCTTCTTTCTTCCGTTCCCCCCCCCCCCCAGGTCCTCAGGGAGGGAACACAGCATCTTGACCTACCTCAACATCCAGCTTGAAGAAGAGAAATGTATTGCTTGGACTTTCCTGTTTTGAACTATGGCTTTGGACAATCCACAATGGGGCTTTTGCAGTTTATCTATGTTTTATTTATGCTTCTTTAAATAATGTACTCAAGACAGATTATGAAAGTGTTATGTTATGTTTTTGGAAAGGATGTTGTTGTAACACGTATTTGACTTTATGAAATAAAAGTATGTTGTTCTTCCGCTGTTTACAAATATGTGTTCTTATATTTGTCTTGTATATCTGTGACTTGTACTTATAAACCTCCACCAAAATTAGGGCATTCCCTTTGAGAGTGACCCTAACGGAGGTGGGGTGTTTCACTTGGTATCAGAGCATAGGTTTACCAGATAAGATAAAAAGTTTTGAAAAACTATCTTCAAAAAGGAAATTTAAAGAAGCATTTTTAAGAAAAATATTTTATTTTAAAAAGGCAAAGTACACTCCCCAAAGCCATAGGTACTATCTCTTATCCTTCGTTTTGAATCTATCCTTTTTGTTTCAGCATGTCCCAAGAACTTAACTTGCCGGAAGGGGTGCCAATACCTGGTTGGTTTAGACGGTTCTTAGAAGCAAGGGCCACTCAGCCAGGTCCTACCGTTCCTCCTCCCCCAGCTGAAGGAAGTCATCCAGCTGCAGCAGCTCCTTTTCCTCCACCTCCTCCACGGGGAAACACGTTCGCTAAGATATGTAAAGATTTTAAAGCTATGGGAGGAAGGGATTTCCATGGAACTAAGTCCTTCGTGGCAGCTAGAAATTGGCTGAAAGAAACTGAGGACCTATTCATCATCTTTGAGGTAGAAGATAGACAAAAAGTACAGTTGGCAGTGTGGCTATTGAAGGGTGAGGCTTCCTACTGGTGGGAAGTCACTAATGCTGAAAGACCAGTGGAGACATGGGAGGATTTTAGGGCAAGGTTTGAGACTAAATTTCTCTCAGATGCGGAAAGAAGTTTGCAGTTGGAAAAATTCTTATTTCTTAAGCAAGGGGACAAGACAGTCAGAGAATATGTGAATCAGTTCGATGAGATGGCTAGGTTTGGGCTTGACCTAGTCAACACCCCGCACAAGAAGCCTCTCCGTTTCGTCAAAGGGTTAAATGAGCCATTACACAGTTTGGCCATGACCCATATACCCATGGGAGCCACGTATGAAAGATTGGTGCAAATGGCATTGCTGAATGAAGAGGATAAGGGCAAGAAGGAGACAAAGGCAGAAAGCTCTCAAGGGAAGAAAGAGGGTTTGCAGCCTAAAAAGACAGACTTTAAGAAAGGCGGGAAAGGCAACAAGGAGAAGAGGAAGTGCAATTTCTGTGGCAAAGTGGGGCACTTAGTAAAGGACTGCCGGAAAAAGAAGGCCAAGGAGAATGGTGGGTGCTTTTCTTGCGGTGAGACGGGCCATAGGGCTAAGGACTGCCCAAAGAAACGAGGACAGGGGCAGAGGGCTGGATCCACCCCAGGGGCACAGGTTCATGTGCTAGAAGCGCCACCTCTGCAGCAGCGAGGTATAAATACTTCTGTAGAAAGTGTAGTTTATCTTTATGATCACCCCGTTCGCACCTTATTTGATTCTGGCGCATCACACTCCTTTATCTCGTCTGCTTTAGTAGAATCTCTGCACCTAAAAACTAGTATGGTAGAGGACCCCTTAATTGTTTCAAACCCAATTGGGGGCCCAGCTCATTTGTCTATGATCTGTTTGGGATTGAAAATTTCTATCCTAAGCGTAGAATTTCAATGTAGTGCCTTTGTTTTGGGCTTTTCGGGGTATGGTTTGATTTTGGGTATGGATTGGCTATCCAGTAATGGGGCCATCCTTGATTGTGAGAAAAGGGTTGTTAGGCTCCTAACCCAGCTTGGTAATACTTTGGAAATTTCTTGTAATCCCTCGTATGCGGTTATGCTTAGTTATCTTGAATCGCTAGATGCCTCTGTTGAAAATTTACAATCAGTTAAAGTGGTTCGGGAATATCCGGATGTCTTTGAAGAGGTGAAGGGCTTGCCTCCGAAGCGGGAAATAGACTTCCGCATATATCTTGTAGATAATGCAAAGCCCGTTGCATTACCCGTTAGACATATGGCTCCACGAGAAAGGAAAGAGCTCAGTAAACAGATTAAAGAGCTTCTAGAAAAGGGGTTCATTAGGAGGAGCATTTCAGAATGGGGCGCTCCAGTGGTGTTCGCTACAAAGGCGGATGGTTCACTCCGTCTATGTGTTGACTATAGGGAGCTCAACAAGCTAACGAAAAAGAATAGGCACCCTCTCCCTAGAATTGACGATTTATTTGACCAGCTTGTAGGAGCGTCTGTTTTCTCCCAACTCGATTTAGCAACCGGTTTTCATCAGCTTAGGGTGGCTGAAGATAGCATCGATAAAACGGCTTTCAGAACCCCAGACGGCTTCTTTGAATGGCTTGTCATGCCTTTCGGCTTGACAAATGCACCTGCTTACTTCGTGGATCTGATGAGTAGGGTATTTAGAGATTTCCTCAACAAATTCGTAGTGGTCTTCGTAGATGATATCCTTATCTTCTCAAAGAGTGAAGAGGAACATGCTCAGCACTTAAGGGCAATCATGGAAACTTTGCGAGTCCATCAACTAAAAGCCAAATTCTCCAAATGTCACTTTTGGAGAGATGAGGTGAGGTTCCTTGGGCATATAGTATCCAAACAAGGGTTAGCGGTGGACCCTGCTAAGGTAGTGGCGGTACAAGATTGGAAGACACCAAGGAATGCGACTGAGGTCCGAAGCTTTCTAGGACTAGCAGGTTTCTATCGAAAGTTTATAAGGGATTTTGCGAAAATCTCAGCTCCGCTCACAAAATTGACTAAGAAGAATCTAGTGTTCAATTGGGATTTGGATTGCGAGTTTGCTTTCCAACGACTGAAAAGGGCTCTCACAACAGCCCCAGTTTTGATGCTGCCGGATGGGAGCAAGATGTTCACTGTTTATACGGATGCATGTGGGACAGGGCTAGGCGCCGTCTTAATGCAAGAAGGAAGGGTAGTAGCTTATGGCGGGAGGCAGTTGAAGGTGCAAGAAAAGAACTACCCAACCCACGATCTTGAGTTAGCCGCCATCGTCTTTGCACTCAAGTCTTGGCGACACTATCTCCTAGGTGAGAAGTTCGAACTTTACACTGACCATAAATCGTTGAAATATCTTTTCTCGCAGAAAGATCTTAACTTGAGGCAACAAAGGTGGATGGAGTTTCTTGCCTCGTACGATTTCGAAATCTCCTATACTCCGGGCAAAGGCAACGTAGTGGCAGACGCGTTGAGCCGAAAGAAATTGACCCTAAGCCCATTGTTTGTTGAAAGACAAAGCCTAGAGTTTATAGCCAGCTTCGACTTTAGGCCCTCCTCCGATTTCGTACCAGGCTTGTTAGCATCTCTCGAAGTGTGCCCAACTTTAGTAGATTCAGTAGGGGCAGCACAACGCGAAGACCCTCAGCTTGTGGAAATGATTGATAGGCTAATTAGGGGTGAGACTTCAACTCACCTCAACAGATACTCCATTGACGATAAAGGTTTACTAAGGCGCGACGGAAGACTATGCATCCCACAGACAAAAGATTTAGTAAGGAAGGTTCTCGAGGAAGCACATCACTCCAAGATGACGATACACCCAGGCGGAGATAAAATGTACAAAGACATAAAAAGGACTTTCTTCTGGAACGGCATGAAAAAGGACGTGGCAGAGTTCGTTTCTAAGTGTATGGTGCGCCAACAGGTTAAAGCGGAACAGAAAAAGCCTGGCGGACTACTACATCCTCTGGAGGTCCCGCAGTGGAAGTGGGATAGCATCTCAATGGACTTCATCGATGGGCTGCCTAGGTCTAGGAGAGGCAACACTAGCATTTGGGTAATAGTGGATAGGCTTACTAAAAGCGCCCACTTTTTACCCGTCAAAAGTAAAAGAACTGCCTCATCCCTAGCATCACTTTACCTCAAGGAAATAGTTCGACTCCATGGAATACCATCTAGCATTGTTAGTGACCGAGACCCCATCTTCACCAGTGAGTTTTGGCGGAATCTGCAAGAAGCTGTAGGAACGCAGTTACGCTTGAGCACAGCCTATCATCCCCAAACCGACGGCCAAACAGAGAGAGTGAACAGAGTTTTGGAAGACCTCTTAAGGCTATGCGTCCTCGACTTCGGAGGGACATGGGAAGACCACCTTCCTTTGGTGGAATTTGCCTACAACAACAGCTATCAAGCAACCATCGGAATGGCGCCCTTCGAAGCTTTATATGGAAGACCGTGCCGATCGCCCACTTGTTGGTGGGAGTCCACGGATAAGCTCATACTTGGACCAGATATGATCCGAGAGACTTCAGAGAAAGTAGACTTAATACGAAGAAGGATGAAGACGGCCCAAGACAGACAAAAGTCCTACGCCGACAAGAGGAGGACCGACCTTGAATTTGAAGTTGGAGACAGAGTTTTTCTCAAGGTATCGCCGCTAAGGAACGTTGTTCGTTTTGGAACCACAGGAAAACTAGCACCAAGGTTCGTAAGGCCATTCCCTATTATCGAGAAAATTGGGAAAATGGCCTATAGATTAGAGCTACCCGAGAAGTTGGCTGGGGTCCACAACGTTTTTCACGTTTCACATCTCCGAAAATGTCTACATGAGTCAGCTGAAGTGGTAGAGCCAAATATCCTCGAAGAGGCCGAAGTGGAACGCGAAGCAACCATAAGAAAAGTTCCAACCCGCATCTTAGGAACGGAAGTGAAGAAGCTACGCAACCGTGAAGTCAAGCTCGTCAAAGTTTAGTGGAGCGACGCCGAGGAAGACGCGACTTGGGAAACTGAAGCTAGAATCCGTACAGCCTACCCTTTTCTGTTCGAGGGTACATCCTTGATCTTTCCTTTTCCTTAAGTTGCGCTTTTATCTATCTTTTTAGGTATATTTCCTCGACCTTATCCTTTAGGTAGAATCTTTTTGGATGGAAACGTGTAGTTGAAACATGTTATGGATGATGGTTGCAAGTGGTTGCAAGTGATTGCTAGTGGTTGCTCGTGGTTGCATATACACACACAATCTAGGTTTTAGATCGGCTCAGTCACCTCATATTGCATATGCATATATGTTTGCATTCGTATATGGTTGAACTTTAATGTGTTGTCATGTGGATGTTGCATTTGTATTGAGTGATTGTGCACTCATGTAGAATCAAGAATAGGAAAATTTGCATACATAATGGATTCATGGCACTTACATAATTCGCATTAAGGAGGTCAACTGAATCAGTAGACCGCCTGATTTTGCATTAGATAAGTTCATATACACACACACTTCGCATATGATCATGAAGCATTAGAAGTCTTTTAAGGACAATGGATGCTCGTGTTTGATGGATGAGTAGATGAATGATTGGATGTTAGGATATACATTCCTCCTAACTTGAAGATTTCGGGGACGAAATCCTTTTAAGTGGGGGAGAATGTAACACCCCGCGAATTCTATAACTGTGAAATTAACAAATTAAAGTATAATTAATTTGAAATCAAAGAACTAAGGGAAACGGGATACGCCATTGCGTTCGTCTCGGAAAAATACGCGAAATAGAGTCCGAGTTTTCGAAAAACGGAGTCCGTATGAAGGAGATATGGCCTTCGGAAGTTTTGAATTAAATTTAAAATTCAAACAGAATAAAATAATAAAAAAATCGGGCCCAATGGGCCAGGGCGGATAAACACCCGCCTAGGCCACCCAGGTCGACTGGGCTGTCGACCTGGGCTACCATGTCGACAGGGCTGTCGACAGCCCTGTCGACAGGGGTGTCGACCTGGTCGAGCCCAGTCAACCTGGCTGGCCAGGTCTGTGTTTGGCCGATTCTCTGTGGTCTGCTTTGTCATTAGGGCTAGGTGGCGGGTTCTAATTGGTCTCTCTATCTAATGAATGACTATGATCAATCCAAGCAACATCAAGGGTCCTAATCAGTTCCTAACCTCTATATAAACAACCCTAGACTAAACCCTAATCTATTCATTCAAAATTAAGAACATAGCCGCCATGTTGCTGAGGAACGACTAAGAGTAGCCGCCAACTAGAGAGAGGATTAGGGAGAAAGTTCTAAAGCCTAAAGCAATTCAAGCAACCTAAGCAAATCAATTCAACAAAGGAATTTGCGTCTTCAATCCCTAAATTAGAGAATTCATCACACCATTGTAAGTAGAGTATTACTTTGGTATGAATAAATAACTGTGCTGATTTGTATGCTTGAATTGGGATAATAAAGTAATTCATATTTGTGCAAAATTTATGTTATTCATTATAAAGAACTACATGCGGTAGTTCTATGCAAGTATGCGTTTGGAATATTTCGCAAATTATGTAATCTATGTTGAAGCTACATGTATGTAGTTGATTGAAATTCATGCAAGTTTGGGGCTTTGTTATTATGCCATCATGATGTATATTTTTGTGCATAAATCATTTTGCAAGTAATTGAAACAAGTTTGGTTGTTATAGTTCATATGAAACTATGTTGGAATTTTGACACCATAATCCATGTATTAAGTCATGCTTTTGCAAACTTATGAATATGACTAGGCTATGAATGATATTTGGCATAATTGAAATCCATGATTAAGTCTATCTTGTTTACAAGAATTATATGATGACATATGTGAGACATGGCTAGGTTAGACTCAAAAATCCCTTTTTGCAAGTTTAAAGCAAACACCATGATTAGGAATATTTATGCATAAGTATATTTATACCATCGTTATGTGATTAGACTTAAATCATGATTAAGTTGAACTATGCTTTTGTGTTAGTAACAAAGTATCCCCTTTGTAAACATGTAGAAACCTTATGAACATGACTTGTTTATGTTTATGCCTAAATGAGAACATAGGTCTATGTTGTAGTTAAGACTATGTGACACCTAACTTAGATTCTTATCTTAAGTTTACATGGTTTGGTTCATGTCACCTATGCTTTATGATCAAAATATATATATCCAAGTACACCAGTTTCTATTATGTATTTCCAACGTCATATGCAAGTTCATGCGCTCACCTTCCCCTCTTTGTGTATGCAATCACGCTTTAAGCCTCCCCTTTTCGCATGGCTAATTTGGGCTTTAAAAGGCTAAGCCCAAAATATATAAACGGACGTGTAAAACGGGGGAAAATAACGTTGGGTTAAAATTACTAATGAATGAAAATATAAAATAGAAGGGCCCAAGTTCAAGTATGGGTTGGGCCCCTGATTGGTGTAACCTTTACACCATTGACTTAATAATGGGCCGCAAATATTTACATATAAGAAATAAAGAAGAATGACAAGATATGTAAATGTAGAAAATACGATGTGTTTAACCCGAGGTTGGATTGAGTTGTGATGTAAACCTGCCCGGAACCGCCCGGCTGTCCAGTAGTCACAACAATACCTATCCAATGTGGGAGGTTAAACATGGAGCCCAATAAGGACCCGAGGTTAGACTGAGTTGTGGCGTAAGACTGCCCGGAACCAACCGGCAACAGGCAGCCACAACAATACCTGTCTAATGTGAGAGGTCAGGGCCTTAATAAGACAATTAAGGCTGAGTCAGGATTGTTAGGATTAAGTGAACTAAAGACTTAATCAAAATGGAACATGCTAAACTAAACGGACCGGTGGGGGTTAGGTTAGGAAACACTTAACCAACTTAGCATGTTGGCTAGAGATAGAAAACCTAGTAACGGGGGACCCTTTTCAGCAGTAACCCTAAAAGGTGTATCAGGATACCCTGAAACTAGGCAGGGTGGGGCACGATTACTGGGCTGATTGTAAGAGGTCAAATCGACGGCGGTGGTGTAGCAGTGTAGGTTCTAACGGAGTGCGGGCGTGCACACACTCCGGTGCAAAAAAATAAGGCACTGGACACCAGTAGCATACCTGTGCACTCTAAGGTTGTGTCGGGTTGCCACTATGGGACTTGATACACCCCATGGTGGGACCAGCATAGGTAACTACAACATCGGGGGCCGTAAGACACATGTAACTATGCGAGTAGGAGCCGATCATCATAGAATGGTTCACATCACCCTGATTATGGGGTGCCAGTTGAAAAACTAGTTCATATGGGTTCAGAGATTAACATGGGGTACGATAGTATATTCGACCCTAGACAACTTAACCAAGTTTATTGTGCTTGCCCACTTCTTGTTTATACTTATCATACCCAGTTCTTTATTCATAGACAAAATAGTACTAGACTTACTCAGGCTTTATGTCTGACTCTACTTTTCTTTCGTCTTCTTTCTTCCGTTTCCCCCCCAGGTCCTCAGGGAGGGAACACAGCAGCTTGACCTACCTCAACATCCAGCTTGAAGAAGAGAAATGTATTGCTTGGACTTTCCTGTTTTGAACTATGGCTTTGGACAATCCACAATGGGGCTTTTGCAGTTTATCTATGTTTTATTTATGCTTCTTTAAATAATGTACTCAAGACAGATTATGAAAGTGTTATGTTATGTTTTTGGAAAGGATGTTGTTGTAACACGTATTTGACTTTATGAAATAAAAGTTTGTTGTTCTTCCGCTGTTTACAAATATGTGTTCTTATATCTGTCTTGTATATCTGTGACTTGTACTTATAAACCTCCACCAAAATTAGGGCATTCCCTTTGAGAGTGACCCTAACGGAGGTGGGGTGTTTCAATTTCAGAATAGAGGAAAACGTCAAGGCTTGTCGTTGTAATCAGTAGTGGGTGACAGGATTCACAAAGGGATTGGAGGGTTTGTGTCATGACATTCATCGCGAATTAGGGGTTGTCGAAAAGGGAACATTTGGATTTCTTTACTGTAAGTTTCTTCTCTCTTTCCTTCAATGATCCTAGATCTGGATTCTTTTACTGTAAGTTTCTTCTTCCCTTTCCTTGGAAAAATTTACAGTGGAAACTTCTCCTCCAAACTCAAAACTGAACCCTAAATACTCAAATCAAAAATTGACATAGATAGCTAACGAGATTTCTGAAGTTAAGAACATGAATGCATAATACTCTAAACCTACAAGAAAAATTGAATAATGCACTGGTTATTTTAAGGAGTATTTAGTACGTTTTATAATTGATTTTTTACAGTTAGAAAAATTAAAACAAAGAATTAACCCCTTGTTCGAAAATTAATAAAGGTTTACTGTTTTCATTTCTGCCAAAAAGCGCAGTAGTAGCTTAGAACTTTCCCAGCTTAGATGCACATATATTAAAGGTATACAAATTAAACTAAAAATTCTAACCACATGCAGGCACGTGATAAAGAACAATTGAACCTAGTAAATTCATTGTTAAACCATCTGGATTAAGCAATAAGATCGCTTTTAGTAATAAGATCATGGAGAATTTATTAGAAACCTTGATATCAATGAGACTTATTCTATCAGAGAATTTGTGGATAGTGATTCTTTTAACGATGTGTTAGTCTTTAACGCCATTTTGATTATTTATGACGCATTTTAGGTTTAACATGTTAATATTTGTTTTGACTGGCACAAAATATATGTTAATATATTTCTATAAAATACCTACGCAAACAAATTGGCAAACCATGCACATGTATATCTATTCATGATCACATAACATATATATCAGAAACATATCCACTGTCGATGCTCAGTGCAAAAATTTATAACTATCCAAGCTACATATCCACAGATGTGAAGTGCATTTAACTAACTACAATTTTGTCTATAGTGGAGATATACATAATTTCATCATATATGAAGATGCATCCAGATTTGCATTATAGTGAATAGCATTCAAATCCTTAACCTGCAGAAATAGTATATACTTCTGTTTGTCTGTCCTAGATTAGTTCACATGATCTCTTCACTTTTAAACTGTAGTTTTCATACATCATTTGAACCTCAAAACTGTTTAAAATAAAAGCCGGTATGTTGGCTTTTCTATTGTATCATCCCACTAATCTATGTTACATTTCATAAAATCTGTTTGCCACTATGGAATTTTATAAGGGCCCTTTACATATCCCTGTTTTCTTCCTTTATTTCTTTCCCTTTGGTGCACCACTTATTTTTTTCCCCTACAGTTATTATATGCAGAGATTTTGCTTTGTTGGAAGGCGCGGGTTATGTATCAAATGTTTATAAGTTAGGATGGAACATATCGGCCCCCATCACCATCAACTCTGTCCCATACGAACCATGCTAATCAAGGGTATTAACACGTTTCCTATAAGTCAATTTATTTTAGCGACAAAGATTACTGATGGTAGTCTTTATCTTAAATTTAATCGGATGCTTAGGTGAGAAATCAGCAAACTTTACTATTTTTATGTGTTGAAATGTATAAAGGTAGATTTTCCTTTTCCATGTTTTCTGGTAAAGAACATCGCATTTGTTTCCCAGTTCAGTGTTATTTATGAGCATGTCCTTCTAAGATACTGTTAGTACTATAGTTTGAATACTTCTAGGTATATAAAGTATAAACATTAGGAATGTAATTGAACCGAACAGGTATATTCAATTTATATTCTAAATAAAATTGAATCGGAGATTTGCGCTCGTACAAATTATATTGTCCTAGCTCATTTTCTAGATTAATTCTGAATGACACGAATATATGTTTTTTGAATACATAAAGGAACGAATAAGGACGAACACCACTATTTATATTAATAGTGTTTCCATTAAATATATACTCAACTACAGGAAAATCGGATGAATTTTGTTTTGAGTTGCGTTAAATGAAAACTGAACGAAAATCGAACGATTATGCTTCAAATATACTAGTTCCAAGCACGCATTAGTATACTAGTTTATATTCCGTATAATTTCAGCTAAAGTTACAGTGTTGAAATTGCCAATGATTCTACCCATATCGATGAAAAAGTCAAAGCCGTTGTTAATCCAGCTTTTAACGATGTAGAGGTTTCTTCGCTATATTAAAGAATGGGAGATCGGCGAGTCACTCTAAAAGAATAAAACTTGTGTTTAACATAGCCAGGTGCGCTCTCTATTTCTAGTGAAATAAGCAGCATTTGTTGTTTCAAGTTACGATCACCAGAAACTTGTAGGCATCATCAAACGCATGCACACTCAACCTCTCACACGCCCGAGAGCACAGCAACTTAGTTGTTGTGCCTTGAACAGCAACTAAGTTGTGCCGAAGTTGTTGTTCAAGGCACAACAACTAAGTTGTTGTGCTCTGCACAACAAATAAGTTGTTGTGCCGGAGCACAGCAACTTAGTTGCTGTGCTCCGGCACAGAGCACAACAACTTTGTTGCTATGCAGAGAAGAACAACTTAGTTGCTGTGCCTCGGCATAGCTCTGTGCTCCGGCACAACAACTTTGTTGTTGTGCAGAGCACAGCAACTTAGTTGTCGTGCCTCGGCACAACAACTTAGTAGCTATGCAGAGCACAACAATTTAGTTGATGTGCTTCGGCACAGCAACTTAGTTGCTGTGCTTCGTCACAGCAACTTAGTTGCTGTGCTTCGGCACAGCAACTCAGTAGTTGTTCAAGGCACAACAACTTAGTTGTTGTGCCTTGATATAAATAGATAAAAGTTTTAAAAAAATTCAATTGATTGACTGCTTTGCCTTGATATAAATAGATAAAAGTTTTAAAAAAATTCAATTGATTGACTGCTTAACGAATACTCTTTATTCACGTCGACGATACATGGAAAAGATTTTTTCAAAACCAAAATTTTAACCTCTTAGCATAAGTGCATGGTATAATTTTCTTTTCTGTTACTTGTCTACTGCAGTGGTCGAATTGATCATATAGGTCAAACCAAGTAACCAATACTGTTCCTATGTTTCTTTACTGCTTATAGGTTAAAATAGTCGTTTAAAATTAGGGTTAGTGTCATATCCATTTTCTAACAAAGAGTATTAGTTGTTACATGAATATTATAATTTCTATTAATAGGAAGTTATCTGTACCAACAAAAATCAGAGGTAATATTTTAGTTTCAGTTTGTAGATTTTGACATTAGTGTATCAGTATACTGTGGGATGTGACTAACTTATTGCAGTTGGTACAGAATAATGAGGGCTGAATGCATACAATAATCTAAATTCAAAAGGATGCACTCTGCTCTTAGTTAAGTATATAAATGAAGTCTCATCTCCAGGATGTGTGTTTTATCAATGCTCTTTTGAATGTTGTTATCTTATATTAGGCACAACTTAGTTGTTGTGCCTTGAACAGCAACTAAGTTGCTGTGCTCTGCACAGCAACAAAGTTGTTGTGCAGAGAACAACAACTAAGTTGCTGTGCCGAAGCACATCAACTAAGTTGTTGTGCTCAAATATAGAGATCATCCCATTATTGTAAAATAATATATTCTCTCTACATTTGGTAACTTTTTTTCTTTTTTTGCAGTCGTACCGTGCTAGTAACTATATGCAGACTCAAGATCAACAGGCCATTGGATCTACCGTCGCGTGGCACAAAGATTACGTTTCCTTGGTCTAATGTTGGTACTTATGAAAATAATTATGTAATTCATGTTAGAACTATGTCGACGTAACTTATCGAACCTTTTGGAATGTAAACTTATTTAGTCTTTTGGAGTATAAACTTATCAAACTTTTTGAACTGTGTTGGAATTATATGATTCTTGCTTCAGTCTTTTAGTATGTGTTATTATATGATTTTGATTGTTGCATTACAGTATTTTTTGCATGTTAAAATATTCATTATTATTATGGATGTATATTGCAGCAGTTATATTTAAATTTGCTATTACAAGGAGTAAAAACCGTTGTAATATACTGTATTACAACAGGCAAAAGCCGCTTGTAATTTATTAGCTATTACAACGGGTTAATAAACATTGTCATAGAATCACTGCACGTGACAGAGCAAGTTATTACAACGGTCTTTTACAACAGTCATTGTCCGTTGTCAAATAGTCAGGAGTTATTACGGCGACGCATATTAAGACGGGTATATGTCCATTGTGAAATGCATATTACAACTGTTTTTGCCCGTTGTAAAAGGATTGTTTTGTTGTAGTGTTATATCTTAGATATTTTATCCAAATTTTTATTTTTATTTAACTACACCATTTACTTATAAAAACCATAAATCAAACATTGATTAGATTTTATAAAAATATTACTAAGTTTAAACAATCATTTTTCAGGACCATTTCTTTTAAATCAATTGGAACAAATTAATTTAATAATTAATTCTCCTTGAAAAACAGTTGGGTTACATAAAACAAACTGCTTACAATTAATCTTTCCTTTTTAATTTAATTAATAATATAATTAATTTAAAATAATCAATTTAATGATTTTCTTAAAAATAATTTATATCCAATTATCTAAACTCAAGTTCATTTCTGAGTTACTTTACAGAAAACGGCATAGCAACTCCAATGGTATATAACAGTTCAGACGACATTCAAGTTGTTCACCCAATTTTCTCAAACAATTAATCACATAAATACAATTATCCATTGATAATATAGTATCTCAACATCATATATTAACCGATAAAATATGTCAGACTAATATAATAGCAGAACAGTGCTTATTTTTGCTAACAAGATGTTCAAACAATTCAGTCAATCAAATACATAGTGGAACGGTGTGTATTTCCACTCACTGATGTCAATAAAGTATTTAATTACGATCAACGTAATTAAATATAACTAAAATAAATAAATTGAACAAACGATTCACTATTTACTGCGTTACAAATTATTACTGATCCATAGTTTACGCGTTAATTTAGATCACGACTAATTTACGTTCGATTTATTCTAAATGTTATTTTGTATTAAAAGCCTTGTTAAGTAAATCAATTAAATGAAGGTTGACATTAATACATTACCAAAAGAAACGTGCTATACCACTTAAATTCCTTTTCAATCTTTCTTTGTTTATTGGACTAATTGACAAGAATAATCCGAAGTTTAACGTTTCCGCCCATATTAATCCCAAGTTTGCATTATTTAAGAATAATCCCAAGTTTAGGGGGTGTCTTCCCAAATTAATCCCATTTACATGTATCTTCCCATATTAATCCGAAGTTTGGGGGTGTCTTCCCATATTGATCCCAAAATAACACGTGAACAAGCCATCAAAAGTCAACGGGGTCAATTTGGGAAGACACCCCCTAAACTTGGGATTATTCTTAAATAACGCAAACTTGGGATTAATATGGGCGGAAACGTTAAACTTTGGATTATTCTTGTCAATTAATCCTTGTTTATTTGCCCTTCTAATCCCATTCATGCATCTCCCTTCTTCTTTCCTTGTATCCTTCTATTGTTAACTTCACCACAATTTTAATGCATGAAACTCGCACTTGCATGTTTTAAAAACTTAACTAAACTGTCGTTTTTTATTATTATTATTTGACACAGAGCCGAAATCCATCACCCATGAGCTGACGCTCCCATTTCCCCATTTCTGTTGCTCCACTCTTGTTCTGTTTCTTTCATGTTTCTCCCTTTTCAAATACTCTTTGTTTTACTTTATTTAATTCTTTCTATTGTTTCTTATACCCCAATTTCTCTAATGCTTTGTGTTTTCCTTCTTCTGATTCTTTGTCTTCGTTTCTTTTAATCCCACTCCGACTTTTCATTTCTTATGTTGTTATTATTATAGTGTGTGATAAATGTATAGTGTCTATGAATACACCATTCTTAGCTATGACATTGATACACTAACGACTTGAGATACAGTTTTGATATATTTCTAATAAATATTTACGTATTTAGTCACCACGTTATTTTCCGGTTTCCTTTCCTCTTATTACTTTCCTATGGTCTGCTTTCTCTCTACCTTTCTTTTTTTTTCTTTTGGTTTCCAGGTTTCAGCGTGAGTTCATGTTTTCACATATGAAACTGTTAGCATATCATTTATGCCAACTTACTGATCCACCGTTCCCACATATTCAACTTAGGTCCCCACCTCCTTTCCTTATTTCTATCTATTTTTTCTTTCTTACTTTTCATTTCTAGTTTGTTGCTACTACTCCCCTATTCTTTCTATTTTTCTTTCTTCTCTACTCTTTTTATTTCTCTCGTTCCTTAACTTATACAGTTCCATATATGACAACTGTAATGTGATAGGGGATAACGTGATGAATTTTAGTATTGAGATGGGCTTGGCTAAATAAAATATAATCAAACAATCAATTAATATGGGTGATTATTAACCAAAATAAACGATGTGGAAATTGTTCTGAAGTTTCATATTAATAACAGTAACAGAGTGGACCTATAAAAGTTAATATTGGTTTATACTTGGTTTTATATAACATAATAGTAACCATATTAAAATCGGTGAGTTTAGCAAATGTTATTCCCATCACTAAGTTTTCAATCCAAGTCCAAATTAGCAACCTACTAATTCACTATTTTATTAGTTACCATTACTGCTCCTAGAGACTCTATAACCCTTTATATAAATATATATTTGAAGAACAGAGTGTGTTCATTTCCAGCATAGCATTATCCTAGGAATATTAATAGTTTCAGGTTAACAACATTCATATTTTTGTAAATATACTTCAATATGTATATGACAGACATAAATTCTCATAAACAAGTTGCATGGGAAAAACAGGGGAATAAAAGATGTTTACTCACCTTACATATCTTCTGTTTTTAATTCTCTTTCCATGCTCACAGGTTTACATTTTTCTTTGTCATGGTTTTAACCTTCCAGGTTTTTAGTCTCCACTTCAAGTTCTTAGGTTTTCTTCAGATTTGTTTTACTTTGCTTTAGTTCTTGTGTAAGTGATTTGAGGGGATCATACCAATGTATTTATAGCTGAACAAATATATATAAAAATGGTGCATAGCTATAGATTATACAGTATAGAGTTTGGGTCTGTTTTATTGATTGAAAAAATGTATAATTTGGTCATCTCATTATGGTATTTTCCAGTCCCGTTTTTCCACGGCTATACATGTGCCTAGTCTTGTGCAGATTGTTTCTAAAACCAATCCTGGCTTCAAAATATGATTTTTCATCCTATAAACAATGCAGTCCTATGTATAAGATAGTGTAGGCATAGCTGTTCTACCATTTGCTTTACAAAAGGGTACGGCCAAAAATGTATGCAGCATATACTGAAGTAATTAAATATTCAAAATCATGTGCAAACTGTTAAAACGCTAGGCTTTCATATGGTAGCTAAGTGAAGGTGTAGGCTGTTACTCTAACTGATTTAAAAGAAAGTGTATGTCTATACTTATCACTAATTAATTCTTGCTAGCTTTGCACATGCGTGACCTGACTACATGCATATGTGTACTTAATGAAAATGATGTAAATGGCTGTCTTGTTTTGGAGTTTTGGAAATAGGTGTTAGTGTAATTCCCTTTTCATTTTTCCAGGTTGTGACAGTCCGCCCCACACCAACCGACATTTATTCCAAAAGTGCGCTGTACACATGTTCAGTTAGCACGGAACGGGTCGCCAGAAGGAAAAGGAAGAAGGAAATGAACATACAAAGAACCTGTAGAATGTCTCACAGCGCATAGAACAAAATATAATAATAACATACTTGACATAAAACAGGAGAGACAGTGCATAAGCTGAAAATCAGAACTAAACATCATAGCAGCGGAAATTCAGAATACAGCTTATTACAACTTTCAAACTGTCTCAAAGCAAAAGTAAGATAAATGAGGTACACTACTAATGCCCAAGTAGCGACCACCAACGACACAGGGAGAATGTGTATACATATATAATACGTGGAAGCCTCCTACCCGCCTCCGAATCAGCTACTCGCACATCACCAGCTAACCTGTCTCTAGTCTGCTCGTGTGAGCACCCAGAGTAATAAGAGGAGACATAAAACTCTGGGTCAGACATAAAGCCTGGTATGAGCGATAAGCATCTAAAGTGAACAATAACAGATAGACTAAAACATACCTGAACCTGGACCTGCAACCAAAGAGTTAGCACTACATACTGTACAACACTCTAAGGTATCATATCAAACAATGTAAAGATACGGAGGTGGGGGAGATGTGCATGTCATAATGATGGCAAACAATCAAGCATAGCATCCATCCTCACATCTCTCACTCAGTGCATAAAGCATACGATATTCACCACTTCGATCACCCAACATCCCTTGCTACGATCACTTTGCCCCGTGAAGTCATAAATGGCTTCACTGCACTGATAACGTAGCCACAAATCCTTTGCTATGTCCACTTTGCCCCATGGAGTCACAAGAACCCCACTGCACTGGCTCATAGCCTTATCAATCCTTACTATGTCCACTTTACCCCATGGAGTCACAAGAACCCCACTGCACTGGCTCATAGTCTTACTACGCATCACCTTGCCCCTCGGGTCATAATGACCCTACTGCACTGATAACGTAGTCTTGCTACCATCACCTTGCCCCTCAGGTCGTAATGACCCTACTGCACTGATAAGTAGCCCATCATTCCTTTTAGTGGTGAATCGAAGTTATGAACGTCGACAACTCCTTAGCACACGTCCCGCAGCAAAGTCCAACCATGAAGTGAACTAATTGGTTCCCAACTGGTTCCGGGATCCTGAGCTCTAACTTCCCCTATTGGACTACCTTTGCATCTCGGGTTATTGGTCAATACTGGGTCGGGTCGGGTTCTTCCTCAAGTTATCGGTTCGGGTCAGTGTTCTTCATCCGTTCGGGTCGGGTTCCCCATCTGGTGCGGTTCGGGTCGGCATTCCTCTGGGTTTGGGTCAGATGCTTCTCTTCGGGTCGGGTCGGGTGTTTTCCTTCGGGTCGGGTCGGGTGTCTTTCTTGTTCACGTTTTCGATCCGTCTTCATGCTCCCTTCATATGCTCCTATCCGATCTGCTTCCGTGCTCCTGCTCTGATTCGTCTTCGTGCTTCCGATCCGATCCGTCCCCCTCGATCCGATCCGTCTTCCTCTATCCGATCCGATCCCATTTCAGCTAGCGTGGCCTTCCTTTTTTCCACTTTTCCCAAGTGTTGGGTTCCGATCCGATCGGATTCTTTGCTCAGTTCAACATGTCGGATCCGAGCCCCCTTATCCGATCCGATCCGAACCCTGCACTGTTTTCTGAAACTATTCCAGCAAGTGTTTACGCCATTCGACGACGTTTTCGACCATTCTAACTATTGAAATCAATCACAAACCATTTCATACGGTCATAGCAACATGCATAATCAACCACAAACATCATTCACATCAATATCATAGGTTAAAGTGGATCAAACATACCCAAAATCCCATATTTCCCCTTAAGCATGTTTAGGTGAAACTAATGATAGGATTAGCAAAACTTAACCAAATTAACCCAAATTCATATCAGAGGTCTAAAACATCATTTAGGAATTTATGAACATTTTTCCTGAATTTTATCATGCTTAAATTCGCTAATTAGCACTAATCACCTCTAATTAGCCATAATTAGTGTAAAACTATGCAAATCACTCACCTTAGCCACAAAATAAACTAAGATCTGAAATAATTCTCTGATTTGATGTGAATCTTAATGCCAACAGCAGCTCCTATATTGATTTGGTGAAGATCTTCCTTGATTAGGGGTTGCTAAGCCAAATCCTTAACCAAAAGATGATTTGGAGGTGATTTAGAGGTTAGAGGCCATTTTTAGGGATCCTTGGTGATAAGTGAAGGCTAGAAAACTGAAATGGAATGATTCTCCATCTCATTTCAGCCCTCCCATAACCCTAATCCCGAAATGGGTTATGGGCCTACTCGCTAATCACCCGATTTGGCCCGGTTAAGCAGTTTTTCACACTCCAAACCTTGTTTCAGCCATATCTCCCAAACGGTAAGTCCGTTTGGCTATTATGACCACTCTACGGAAAGGTAAACCATCAAACGAATCAAATGGAAGTGGTTTCAGGTCAAAATTCCTTTCCAATCAAAAGTTATGGCCAAAACAGTACTAACTAGGGGCAAAATGGTCATTTAAAAATCAACAAAAATCATGAACATGGGAAATGACTCTAATGGATGTTTCCCAAAGTTACATGACCATACGGCTTCATACAGGAAAGAAATAAATATTCTACGATCCCCCGATGCGTAGAATACGGGTCATTACACTCTCCCCCCCTTAAGAAATTTCGCCCCCGAAATTCCCTAATCCAAACATACACAAAGGTTCCCGCATGCCTATCAATCATAAAGCAACAATCAAACATGCAAAACAAGCTAAACAAGTCTATCCTAGCATGCGGAAACCTAAATTGCAAAGTAAGTCTTACCAGGCAAAGATTTCTGGATATGCCTTCCTAATGCTCTCCTCTGTCTCCCAAGTACAATCATTCTCGTTCTTGCCCCACTGAACCTTGACTAGCTTCACCGCCTTCCTTCGAAGTTGCTTCGTATCGTGCCCCACAATACGAATCGGCTTGCGGTTCCCAACCGCCTCGGGTTCTACTTCGAAGTCCTCTAACTGATCAGGTGAAATAGTCACATCTGAGTCGTGAACGAACTTCCTTAGTTGGGAAACATGAAATACATTGTGAACTCCCGCCATCTTCTCTGGTAAGCCAACTCTATATGCCAAATTCCCGACTAATTCAAGAACAGGGAATGGGCCAACAAATCTTGGTGCCAACTTGCCTCTCCTGCCAAATCGTATCACGCTCTTCAACGGAGAGATCTTGACAAACACCAAGTCACTAACGGAGAATTTCAAGTCTCTTCTCCTCTTATCAGCATAACTTTTCTGCCTATCTTGAGCAGCTTTCATTCGTTGTTGAATGACCTTAATCTTATTTGAAGTTTCCCTCACCACATCTGGTCCAAGCACAAACTTCTCGCCAGTCTCTATCCAACATGATGGTGAGTTACACGGTCTTCCATACAAAGCTTCATATGGAGCCATACCGATACTGGATTGGTAGCTATTATTATATGCAAACTCTACTAGATGCAAATGGTCATCCCATGATCCACCAAAATCCAATATACAAGCTCTCAAGAGATCTTCCAATATACGATTCACCCACTCCGTCTGACCGTCGGTCTGAGGATGATATGCGGTACTGAGATGTAATCCTGACCCTAGAGCCTCTTGTAAGCTCTTCCAAAACCCACTAGTGAACAACGGGTCTCGGTCACTCACAATTCTTTTGGGTACTCCATGAAATCTCACTACCCATTTCATATACAATTCTGCCAACTTGGCTGCCGTTCTGGTCGATTTGACTGGTATAAATCTTGCACTCTTAGTCAATCGATCCACAATTACCCAAATGCTATCATATCCCGATCTAGTCCTTGGTAGGCCATCGATGAAATCCATCGAGACTTGCTCCCACTTCCATTCGGGAATTTCTAATGGTTGCAACAACCCACTAGGCTTCTTTTTCTCGGCTTTAACTAGCTGGCAATTCATGCATTTGGATATAAACTTCCCAACGTCTCTTTTCATCCCTTCCCAGTAGTAGGTCTGTCTCATGTCTCGATACATCTTATTACCACCGGGATGTATAGTCAGTTTTGAGTGATGACATTCTCTAAGCACTTCATCTCTCAAACCATTCACGTTGGGCACAACTAGTCTTCCATCCTTCCGAAGCCATCCATCTCGATCAAGCCCATACACATTCATCTCCTCATCAATACCCATCTCTAACTTGGAGATGATTTCTAATAGATTAGGATCGTCCCTCTGGCTAGAACCAATCCGCTCTATCAAAGTGGGTCTGATCATCAAACTAGCTAGCATAACTGGATCCAACTCGCACTTTGGTCTGAAATCAAACCCCGCGATATACTCCAGTTGCTTCCATTCAAGGAACATTGCTCCTAAGCTGGCATGTCTCCTACTTAAAGCATCGGCTACCGCATTACCTTTCCCAGGTGTATATGCGATATCAAAATCATACGAAGCCAAGAACTCTAACCATCTCTGCTGACGGAGATTCAGATCTTTCTGAGAGAAGAGATACTTTAACGATTTATGATCGGTAAACAACTCGAATCTTTCTCCCAAGAGATAGTGTCTCCACATCTTCAGCGCAAACACGATCGCTGCTAATTCCAAATCATGGGTAGGATACTTCTTCTCATGCGGCTTTAGCTGTCGACTAGCATAAGCTACAACCCTACCTCCTTGCATCAATACTGCACCCAGTCCGGTACCACAAGCATCCGTGTATACCGTCATCTCTTCATTCCCTTTAGGAATGACTAATACTGGCGCACGCGTCAACCTCTCCTTTAGACTTTTGAAGGCATCCTCACACACTCCATCCCAGACGAAGGACTGATTCTTCTTAGTCAACTGAGTCAACGGTGCTGCTATCTTGGAGAAGTCCTGGATAAACTTACGATAATATCCAGCTAATCCCAAGAAACTTCTTACATCTGTTGCATTCTTGGGTGTAGGCCAATCCTGTACCGTAGCCACCTTCGCAGGGTCCACGGCAATACCACTCTCTGAAACAACATGACCCAAGAATCTCACTTCCCTTCTCCAAAAATGACACTTAGAGAATTTTGCTTTCAATTGGTGTTTCCTCAACACCTCCATCACTATCCTCAAGTGTCCCTTGTGTTCCTCTTCTGTCCTTGAGTAAACAAGGATGTCATCCACGAACACAAGAACAAACTTATTCAACTGATCTCTGAATACTCGATTCATAAGATCCACAAAATAGGCTGGTGCATTGGTCAACCCAAATGGAATGACCAACCACTCATAAAATCCAGACGGCGTCCTAAATGCCGTTTTCGGAACACTCTCATCCGCTACTCGCAGCTGATGAAATCCTGTCGCGAGGTCCAACTGGGAGAACACTCTAGCTCCTTCCAGCTGATCAAACAAATCATCTATCCGCGGTAGAGGATACTTATTATTCCTCGTCACCTTATTCAACTCGCGATAGTCCACACACAAACGAAGGGAACCATCTGCCTTAGTGGAAAACACAACTGGTGCTCCCCACTCGGAGACACTCCTTCTAATAAATCCCTTCTTCAAAAGATTGCTGACTTGCACCCCGAGCTCTCGCTGCTCCCTTGGTGCCATACGACGAAGTGGCATCACTATAGGTCTGGCATCTTTCACTAAATCAATACGGAACTCAATCTCTCGGTGTGGTGGAAGCCCGGTCACCTCCTCGAAGACGTCCGGATACTGGCCAACCACGGGCACATCTGACAACTCATCCTGTGGGATGTCGAGGGAATTTACAAAACTAGCCATAACCCCATCACTAGTTAGACTACCAAACACTACCCTCCGCCCATCATCCGCCCTCACTGTCACCAAAAAGCCCTCACAGTCTACCACCACCCCGTATCTTTGGAGCCAATCGACTCCCAATATAATGCCATACCCAGTAAAGCCCAGAACAAAGCAATCACATACAAACATACATCCATGACTCGATAAGACCAAATTCCTGCAAATCATACTAAGGCTAGTCGAACCACCAATCGGGTTCGTCACAATCAATGGTCTATCGACTATCTCGGGTTCCAGTCCCAACCTATCTACCAGGTCACTACATATGAAGGAACGGGAAGCCCCAGTATCAAACAAAACTCGAACTGGTATATCATAAATAGAAAGCATACCTTGAATAACAACATTCTTTCCTTTCTCCGCCGCAGTTGGGGCATTCAACGAAGAAGGAACAGCATCAATAGCATATGCTTTCACAATCTGCTTCTCCTTAAGAGGTTGCGGACACTTATCTTTCTGATGTCCCACTTGGCCACAGTTGTAGCACTTCCTTTCCGCTGGCTTGGCCCGACATTCCTTAGCATAATGGTCTTTCTTTCCACAGCTGAAGCACTCAACATCCTTCTTGCCCTTTTTCTGGCCACCCTTTGATTGGTCCTGCTTCCTCTTATTCTGAGAATTATTCTTGCCTCCACCGCCTGCTTGCGGCTTTGGCCCTTCTGCGGATGCAGCCTCAGTCTTTGACTTAGGTAAAGACTATCTGACCTCAAAGCTTTCCCCACAATCGATTCAAAAGTCTCATCGATGTGGTTGCTAAGCCTTTCCCCCAAGTACCCATCCAAACCAGTAATGAACTTCTCATTCTTCTTTTCAGGAGTATCAATAAGAGACAGTCCATACTTCGACAAAGTGTCGAACTCAGCAATATAATCAGAAACTGCCCTTTCGTTCTGCTTGAGTTCCAAGAACCTCTTAAACAACACTGACTTCTGGGCAGCTGGAATGAACTTCTCGCTAAAGCGAGCCTTGAACTGATCCCAAGTAACTTGGTCCTCTGGAGTAGCTGTTCTAATGGCATTCCACCAATTCATCGCTCGCCTTTGCAGCTGACGAGACGCTAGCCTTCTCTTCATCGCATCCTCGAGACCCAAGTCATCGAAGATACGGTCACAGCTATCCATCCAATCTTGAACATCAGTGGCCGATTCCGTCCCGTGGAACGGCTTCCCACCAAGATTAGTGTAATCTTTGCACAACTTGGCGAAATCGACCCTAGGCGCCTCCACTACTGGGCCAACACCAACTCCGGGATTGGGAATTGCCCCTTGCACTTCTCTAAGCATGTCTCTCATGAGGTTAGTAAACATTGCCCTCATGTCAGCGGCATTCCCTTGGTTGGTCCCTCTACCAGCACCTCTCGTGTCTCGGCTCATCGTTAATCTGTAAAAAGGAAATGATTAACGACCCCATAGTGGTGCTAGTGCAGTGCGACTTCATCTTTATACTACTAATAGTATATACATACATAGCTTTTGAAAACCAAAGTAATCACAAATACGCGCTCTCATATACGTACTATCTCTCCCTAGTGTCTTTCCTTAGGTTAACTACGCAACCTAGAGCTCTGATACCAAGTGTGACAGCCCGCCCCGCACCAACCGACATTTACTCCAAAAGTGCGCTGTACACATGTCCAGTTAACACGGAACGGGTCGCCAGAAGGAAAAGGAAGAAGGAAATGAACATACAAAGAACCTGTAGAATGTCTCACAGCGCATAGAACAAAATATAATAATAACATACTTGACATAAAACAGGAGAGACAGTGCATAAGCTGAAAATCAGAACTAAACATCATAGCAGCGGAAATTCAGAATACAGCTTATTACAACTTTCAAACTGTCTCAAAGCAAAAGTAAGATAAATAAGGTACACTACTAATGCCCAAGTAGCGACCACCAACGACACAGGGAGAATGTGTATACATATATAATACGTGGAAGCCTCCTGCCCGCCTCCGAATCAGCTACTCGCACATCACCAGCTAACCTGTCTCTAGTCTGCTCGTGTGAGCACCCAGAGTAATAAGAGGAGACATAAAACTCTGGGTCAGACATAAAGCCTGGTATGAGCGATAAGCATCTAAAGTGAATAATAACAGGTAGACTAAAACATACCTGAACCTGGACCTGCAACCAAAGAGTTAGCACTACATACTGTACAACACTCTAAGGTATCATATCAAACAGTGTAAAGATACGGAGGTGGGGGAGGTGTGCATGTCATAATGATGGCAAACAATCAAGCATAGCATCCATCCTCACATCTCTCACTCAGTGCATAAAGCATACGATATTCACCACTTCGATCACCCAACATCCCTTGCTACGATCACTTTGCCCCGTGAAGTCATAAATGGCTTCACTGCACTGATAACGTAGCCACAAATCCTTTGCTATGTCCACTTTGCCCCATGGAGTCACAAGAACCCCACTGCACTGGCTCATAGCCTTATCAATCCTTACTATGTCCACTTTGCCCCCATGGAGTCACAAGAACCCCACTGCACTGGCTCATAGTCTTACTACGCATCACCTTGCCCCTCGGGTCATAATGACCCTACTGCACTGATAACGTAGTCTTGCTACCATCACCTTGCCCCTTAGGTCATAATGACCCTACTGCACTGATAAGTAGCCCATCATTCCTTTTAGTGGTGAATCGAAGTTATGAACGTCGACAACTCCTTAGCACACGTCCCGCAGCAAAGTCCAACCATGAAGTGAACTCATTGGTTCCCAACTGGTTCCGGGATCCTGAGCTCTAACTTCCCCTATTGGACTACCTTTGCATCTTGGGTTATTGGTCAATACTGAGTCGGGTCGGGTTCTTCCTCAAGTTATCGGTTCGGGTTGGTGTTCTTCATCCGTTTGGGTCGGGTTCCCCTTCTGGTGCGGTTCGGGTCGGCATTCCTCTGGGTTCGGGTCAGATGCTTCTCTTCGGGTCGGGTCGGGTGCTTTCCTTCGGGTTGGGTCGGGTGCTTTCCTTCGGGTCGGGTCGGGTGTCTTTCTAGTTCGCGTTTTCGATCAGTCTTCATGCTCCCTTCATATGCTCCTATCCGATCTGCTTCCGTGCTCCTGCTCTGATTCGTCTTCGTGCTTCCGATCCGATCCGTCCCCCTCGATCTGATCCGTCTTCCTCTATCCGATCCGATCCCAGTTCAGCTAGCGTGGCCTTCCTTTTTTCCACTTTTCCCAAGTGTTGGGTTCCGATCCGATCGGATTCTTTGCTCAGTTCAACATGTCCGATCCGAGGCCCCTTATCCGATCCGATCCGAACCCTGCACTGTTTTCTGAAACTATTCCAGCAAGTGTTTACGCCATTCGACGACGTTTTCGACCATTCTAACTATTGAAATCAATCATAAAGCATTTCATACGGTCATAGCAACATGCATAATCAACCACAAACATCATTCACATCAATATCATAGGTTAAAGTGGATCAAACATACCCAAAATCCCATATTTCCCCTTAAGCATGTTTAGGTGAAACTAATGATAGGATTAGCAAAACTTAACCAAATTAACCCAAATTCATATCAGAGGTCTAAAACATCATTTAGGAATTTATGAACATTTTTCCCGAATTTTATCATGCTTAAATTCGCTAATTAGCACTAATCACCTCTAATTAGCCATAATTAGTCTAAAACTATGCAAATCACTCACCTTAGCCACAAAATAAACTAAGATCTGAAATAATTCTCTAATTTGATGTGAATCTCAATGCCAACAGCAGCTCCTATATTGATTTGGTGAAGATCTTCCTTGATTAGGGGTTGCTAAGCCAAATCCTTAACCAAAAGATGATTTGGAGGTGATTTAGAGGTTAGATGCCATTTTTAGGGATTCTTGGTGATAAGTGGAGGCTAGAAAACTGAAATGGAATGATTCTCCATCTCATTTCAGCCCTCCCATAACCCTAATCCCGAAATGGGTTATGGGCATACCCGCTAATCACCCGATTTGGCCCGGTTAAGCAGTTTTTCACACTCCAAACCTTGTTTCAGCCATATCTCCCAAACGGTAAGTTCGTTTGGCTATTATGACCACTCTACGGAAAGGTAAACCATCAAACGAATCAAATGGAAGTGGTTTCAGGTCAAAATTCCTTTCCAATCAAAAGTTATGGCCAAAACAGTACCAACTAGGGGCAAAATGGTCATTTAAAAATCAACAAAAATCATGAACATGGGAAATGACTCTAATGGATGTTTCCCAAAGTTACATGACCATACGGCTTCATACGGGAAAGAAATAAATATTCTACGATCCCCCGATGCGTAGAATACGGGTCATTACACAGGTTCCACGTGGCTAGGCTATGAACAAGCCATGTTCTCTTGTGTACCACTATGTACAAAATAGTTTTAAAAATTCAAACTTAGGTCTTAAGCAATTTAGCTCGTTTAATGTTTTGATTTGATCAGATGTTGAGTGCTCGTGTTTTTTTTTCTTTTCCATCAATTCTTCAGTAGTGTCATGGCTAAAATTAGTAGCATTGGATAGATTTCCAATGCAACTTATCCCATTTAATAGTTTTGTTTTATTCTATTCAAATCGAGTTATGTTATATTTCCTGTATTCAATTGTTATGTCATAAATACTTAGATCTGAAGTAGCCAAGTATTTATCATATTCACACATTAGTTATTGTATCTGCTAATTATTTACAAGAATTAAAACAAGTTCGGATGCAAATAAAAATTAAAACAACATTCGCTATACATATATAAATACAAAACAAAATGACCAAACATTACTTATTGCTGTTTTATACATATATACATATAACGGATAAAATATTTTAAACCGTTTAATTATCAAACTTGGAATTTTTCTCAATATTTACTATTCATAATTTATTATTTAAAATTGTGTTACAAAAGCAGTCAGAAACCGAGATGTTACAAATACGTTCTCTCGTATATATACACTCAGACTCAATCTAGGGTATTACTAACCCCATCTCTACTGAGTTACGCCACAGAGCCAAGGTAATCATTTAACCTTCAGCTCTGATACCTCTGTAACGAACTGGGATTTTCGACCCAGAAAACCAACATAAAACCCATGTCAATTATTCAGGCATCGAACAATCCAGATCATTAATAGAAAGAAATTATAGGGTGAGAATGGATAAGATAGAAAATTGGAATAGAAGAAGAAGAACATAACAACAGAACGGACTAAATACGAATCTCACCACGGAATGAATAAAATATATTATATAACATAACTTTAGAATAAAAATCAGTATCTGGATACAATACCATTATTAGAGTACAATACTCACAACACATCGGAAATAACAATAGCTATAAAATCCCGAAGCCTCCTTCTCTAGCTCTCCAAGTATATTTGTAAAATCCCGAATACTTGACGGCCCGTATGAAATTGGGCACCCAAGAGTTTAGGGAAAAACAAAACAAAATAAACTCTGGGTCATTCATGTGACTGGTGTGAGTAAACTCCAACCATTTGTTTAACTTTTAAAATCCCTTTAAAAGAAAGAATAATTGTAAGACCCATCCACACATAAACACGGATGATTTTTACCTTACAACAAACCAAAATATTCTTTATATCAAAGGTCTTCTGATATTATGATAGTGTCTAATTAAATAAATAGAAATCCAACGGAACACTTTCATCTCACGTTCCGCATACATAATATATGATTAAAAATCGTGGGCTTTTATTGGGTAATGGATTCCAACAGGCAAGATATGGGACCACCTTCTAACAGTGTATCTCTAGAGAGGAATACACCAGGATCTACAAGAACATCTTGCAACCCAGGCTAAACATGACCGATCACTCATTTCGCTCGAGTGAACCGAATGTATTATCACCAACGGTTGGGATCAGCAACCATTTCCCGAAAGGTACAACATCGAATATAGATTAAAGAAGTAAATGGAATTTCTCTAGATCAGGTAACAATACACCCTAATTGGGAGCTACCCACTTAGCCATGCGACCTACCCGATTTTTACCATTTCCTGGTTATGAGGCTTGAAGCCATAACGTACAGATCACATATTTATCCACTTTAAATGTCACATCGTCATACCTACCAAATCACAAACTGACTTCTCTAAAAATACCACGGGTATACAACTAAGAGAAACGAGTTCCCCCGCCACCAAACGTAAATATATTTGAAGAGATCGACTTACGCGATCTATTGAATATACTCTGTCAGAAATTCTTCCATACTGGTTGTCCTGGGACTGAACAACCCGAAGGCATTATTCTATAAATCCATCTTAGACAATTTCTACCTAGGATTGCCATAACAGCCCATGCATAAACTTCGTCTTCAATTATCTTCATCATATTCGATTCGCAACGCTAATGCCCATATGGAGTGGTTTTCATATAAAAAATCTGATCTCGGTCTCTCTGTATTGGCGATGGAAAAATGGTCAAAACTTTGATAGTCGTTTATTTGACTATCAAAGGAAAACAACCATACACACAGCTATCTTATTTCCAATAGGAAATTTTATCGATCAATCAACATTTTTCCTGTTAAATTAATTTATCATAAAATTTAAATCATTTACCCATTTCCCGTTTCCATATATTCATAAATCCTTATTTTCTAAATTTAGAAAATATACGTTATTAACACTGGAAAACGTTTCCCTTTCTTATTTACGCATTATTACTCACCCACATCTATAAGTCTCTAACTGTAAACTAGTAAGAGAACAATTCCCTCAATATCAACCCCGAAGGTCGAAACCAACATCAGATTGATAGCCGGAAAGTTGTTCAACATAACAAATCTCCAGTCAGTTTCTAATATCCTTAACTCCATTTCTTATCTTCTTATCAAATCATTGTTTACACAACACTCAGATTCAGTTTACGAATCCCATTCTTTTATGAAGAACATTGGTTATAACGATAACGTTATAATCCATACTTTCAAAATATCTAACTTCAAAATATATCTTTTATTGATTAATTTGAATAAATAGTAATTAATTTATTAAATAAATAAATTTTGAATTAAAAACCGGAAAGTAAATAGTACTTTCCTACATTCGATATAGTCGAATCCCAATGTATAATTCTCTCTCGAATAATCTTTATTCGATAACTCTCTTTCGAATAAACTATATTCGATAATCTCTCTTTCGAATAACCGATATTCGATAAGTCTCTTTCGAATAAACAATATTCGATAACTCTCTTTCGAATAACTATATTCGATTAACGTTCTGAACTTCAGAATAATTTACCATTTCAGGTCAATTCAATTTCTAATTTCATTATAGAATTTGTCGCTTCCACATATTTACCAATCCCCTTTTTATAACCATTCCAATTTCCAAAACATTTACTTTTAATTAATTATTCACTTTAAAACGTGAATATTATCCTTTTATAGAAATTTGGACCTTTTATAGAAATTTGAACCTGTTCTATCAAACCAAAACTTGATTTCAAATTATAAATATTATTACAGGTTCGATTTTTATGTATCGAGTCATTTTATAAATCCACAACTAATCCATTTTTCTCCAAATAGAATCCACTATTATATTTTAATGCAATTTCCAATCTCATTCAATTTCCCATTTAAATTCCTATTTCAAAACCCAATTTCCTTTATGAATGTTTTTATTTGCAAAATATTTACTTTAATCCAATTTTCACAACGAATGTGAATAACATTTCTTTTATATAATCAATTCAGTTTGATTTCGCATTTACAAATAATATCCCATTTTTAAAATTCTATCTATACTTCTATTTATATAATTTGTAATAGAAAATCCTATTTTTATTTTCAATCACCCTCTCCTTTATAATTACCTTTATAACAGCTACGTTCACATTCAATTCCAAATATCGGTGTTAAAACCGATTTTTTTCTTCACTATGTAAATTCAAACTTATATATTTTAATTTATGGAGTGATAAATAATTTATTTAGTTTATAAACATCAGTTATAAATTAATCTTCTCAATTTATCTGTTAAAATAGATTTTTATTAAATATCTACTTTTCTCATAATTCTTTTATAACTCGAAATTCCCTTTATAAATTTCCATAAATTTCCCAAAAATCATATTAATTCCATATAATTATTCATTTGCCACTTTTTACTTCATAAAGTATTTTTACAAAAAAAACGGATTTTTAACACTTCCATATAACTATTAACAATTTTTTACAGAAGTATCTTATTTAATTTCCAAATATTTCCTTTTATAAAATCCATTGATTTATAAAATTCTTAAATTCAATATCCATTTCAAAAATTACCTTTTTATAAAATCCATTGATTTTACATAAACATTTTTGTTCCAATATACACTTTGAAAAATCTCTTTTTCATTCCAGTATTTCTTATGGTATATAAAATACTAATTAAAAAGGGTCAATATCATCCAAACACACAAAATCAATAACATATTATATATCACATCATATATCACAATATATGAAAAACAGTATTATATATATTGAGGAATCCTGTTGGATCCCTCCAACCCGTTTTCCTGCATCATAGATGTTAAACAATATAGATAACATCAATTTCATTTCAATATTAAATATTCTATTAAATAGAATCAAACTTAATTAATGATGTATATATAACTAGATTTATAGTTTCAACCAATTAATTAGTAGTTCATCCAGACAATCAATACACAACAATCAACCATCATTTATCAATACTAAATTACGTTTATAAAGATATAAACTGGCAGAGTTAGTCGGTTTTACTCACTCTAGTGATTTATCATTAAATAACGATAACTGTCATTGATTCAGATCTAGCAATTTATTTTGCTATAAATTGTAACGAGCTCCAATTCACTCCGAATCAGTTCCATTGTGTAGTCGTCGTCCATACGATCCCAACGGATCCAATTTCGCTGAATTTGGATAACATATGATAAAGTTACTTATTTTACAAGTTTGAATTAAATTAAACTTCATTAAATAAAATTAAATATTGATTAACCCTAATCTATAATTACCCATGACTTAATCTTCACATTCATCTTTCTTCTTCCATTTGAGCAAAACAGTAAACCGACCTTGATACCAACCATAGCCGTGATTCCAAACTCCAATTACTCCCTCCACAAACTATTAAACCATAACCAAAAACCACCACTTAAACTAAAAATAAACTTATGTTAATTTGATATGGGCCATACCAACTTACACGCACCCCATACCCTATCTGCATCCGGCCCATATTCCTTATAATATGTCTTCCCCATTTCATACTTCAATCCCGTGCTCCTGGAGCTTCCTTCACGCCATTACTGCTTATTTCCATCACCATTCTCCCTCATCTCTTCACGGGAACCCCTAGCGAAAACCCCGACGAACTCCTCTTCTTCTCCTCTTTCCTGCCCCGTTGCTCCCCTTAAATAAGAACGCCAGACTCAAAATGCATTCTACAGTATCCTCACAAACTACAGAAAAAGGATTGACACCATTTTGCACCGATTTCCACAAAAATATGGGTAATAACTCCGTTCTCCATTCCAAGACCAAAAACATCAAATATTTCGTGAATTAAAGCTCCAAATTCTCAAATGCAGGAGCCTTAGCTCGCGACTCATGATGACAGTAATTTCCTTTTCAAACTGTACATATAAAAATTGTATAATACAATATGATTACTTTGGTATTATCTTACGCATGCCTAACATTATTTAAAGATCCTGCATAACATGAAAAAGAATACAAACCGTGCTCTTCTTTTATACGGTTTGCCTATCTTTCTAGCACTGTACAGATGATTTAAGTTGGTTATCCAAAACCATTGCCATGTTCTCGTTTGATTTCATACCACTGGTATTGCGATGACCGAGGAACGACGAAGAAGGATTATATATATATATATGTATGTATGTATGTATTTTTATTAGGACCAGACTGCTTTCGAGGAGGAAAAATATGGTTTACTGTCTTGCGAGGACATGGTGAGTTGTCAAAAGAAGCCCCCTCTTACTTACTTGTAACCGTCTACATATAGACTAGAATACTTAGTAGTTAAGAAAAGTAAATTGATGCCTTACCCAGAAAATTCCTCCTTTTTTTACTAGCGTGAATATATATATATATATATATAGTTACAATGATTAGAAACTAAGCAATGGTTCAAAACCGTGGGGATATTTTGAAGGACTTGCAAAAGGTACATCCGCATTAAATAAATACAAAGAACCATGCGTGAATGAATACACACACACACACACTACCCATTATGTAAAACTCTATTCTCATATAACTCGCCACGGACAAAAATACAAACGTAGTCGTATCGGGTGAGGTACCATGATTCCAAAAATATAAAAATATAGAAAATTTACCTTATTCTGTGGAATCCAAAAATGTTGATATAGGGTGTAAAATACTCCCAATAAAAAGTTTCTTATTTTCCAAATTAAAAATTATAGTATAAATCTCAAAATTAATTTATAACTACGTCTCAAATATCTCGTCCAAATTCCAAATAAATAATTTATAATAATTAAATTATCGTTATGGTTTATAAACGATTTTATAGCGACATTCTGAAATTTTGATTTGGACATAACTCACAATCTACATGACGAAATCTCGATTTTTTCTTCCATTAGAAAAACATAGTTCACCAGATCCAAACTTTTCTTGTTTCACAAGGTCTGACTTAAAACGTATTCTGTATATTCAGTTGAAATTCAAAACTCAATATTACGAACTACCGCGACATTACGGGCTCGTTTAAATTATATTATAATCAATACGCTCTAACGTCATTTATTAAATAGATTCATTATTATAATTCAAATCTAAACTCAACCAAATCTCTTATACTATCCAATTCACACAATATTGTCAATCCAACTTAATTTTGGTTATTTTAGAATTAAATATATTATTCTATTATTTATATTAATTAAATATAAATATTATTTAATTTAAGTTATCGATATCGCCAAATCAATATTTAATAATTAAATTAATTAATTATTCAACCGTTAAAAATACGGTGCGTTACAGCTTTTTTGTCTAATTCTTTAAAGAGTCTGGTAGTCTTTAATGTTTCTTCTTTTTTTGTTGATAGCATAAGCAATCTTTGTCACCAGACTCACCATTGCGCCACAAATTAAGATGTATCCCCACCATCTTTCCATTGAACCGAAGATCTCTGCATAGTCTATACAGTTAAAATCTCCACTAAGATTGTCTAAATTCTCTGCTCAACTTATATATAGGGCGGCTACTAAACCAAAAAAATACACAAATTCTGACACAACATATTTTAACAATGCACCCCATTAAGTTTAATCAAGGTTGAATTGAAATGAAGATATAATATTACAGATGTGTCATGTCACAAATTGTATCACTAGCTTACACGTGCACACCGGAGAGGTGTGTGCATATGTGTGTAAAGTGTGTTTATCTATGTGTAAAATAACAATAATCACACTAATGTGGCATTAGTAAAATGGATTGAAGAGGAACTTTCATGGCATAGTCGAATGTTTTGATTCTTAAGGGGTTTCTTCAGCGATTAGGAGATAGAACAGTCCCATAGCTCCTGTATGAAGCTGACTTCTGCTGTAATTTGATACGTGAGTCAATTTTTTTCCCATCTGAAATTTTTATGGAGCTTGGTTTGGGATAACAAGTTGCCTTCCCACTGAACATTTCAGCAACCAACACGATTAACCTGTTAAAACAGTTTTAATTATAGTATTATAGTAGAGGTTAAATACATCAAATGTATTTAATATCCAAATATATAGCAATTCACATGTGTATATGCAGTGATTCATACATACATCAAATGTATGTATAACATGCGTAGTAACTTGTATGTAACATCATATTACAACTAACGTATATAAATATATGTGAAACAGGTTCTTAAGTTTGTTAAACATTTAGATGCTAACAATACGATGAAATTATTAGTAATAATAATAATAATAATAATAATAACAACAACAACAACACATCATCTAATTGTAATATGAATCAACAGTTTGATTCATTTTTATAGGTTTAGTGTATCTTGTAATAACCATATATATAGAAAGCCTAACATCCAAACTGTATTAATTCATCAACTCGTTTGATTCCCTGTCATGAGAGGAATGTATAATATAGGTATTAAAGTAAATATAGGTTCAAGAAGCACAAAATAAACAATGATCAGATATCCAAAATTTTGACATATAAACAAGTCATAGTTGTTCTATTTTAAATCATGCTTGCATCTAGGAATTAAATACATAGATCAGAGCGTCAATCGTAATTTGGTTTTTTCATTCGTAAATCAAAATTATTACAGAGTTTTTAACAGGTTTTTGACATCAATTTAACACTGATTTTATATATATATATATATATTTATATGTGTGTGTGTGTGAAGTTGGCAAATCACATTTGCTACGGCATATATAAATATACAACCAACTGTGGGTCGTAACACTCCTTGCTCAAGCATCATTACCATTGAAATTTTGGCCAGATGCTTTTGCAACTGCTGTCTATTTGATAAACAGGCTACCAACGAAAGTACTAGATATGAAATGTGCTATAGAAATTTTAACTCAAATAAAACCAAGTTACAGTGATTTAAAGACTTTTGGGTGTTTGTGCTTTCCCTATATTAGACCATTCAATAGACACAAACTTGATTATAGATCTACTCCCTGTACATTTTTACGATGTACTAACAATCATAAGGGATTCAAATGTATAGATAGTAATGGGAAAATTTACATATCCAGACATGTTATATTTGATGAAACAAAATTTCCATTCAAAAATCTTGTTCACAAACCCACTAGTAAGGTTTGTAACCCTAGGAGTTCTATTCCAAATATTCCTGAACAAGTGAGTGATATTATTTATGTGCCAAAATCTAATAACAACATGACACATACACAAACTCTAAGTTCATCACAGCACACACAAGTAGGTACTGAAGCAGGTTTTCAGAATGAAAATTCTACAAGTGGAAATGATACTGAATCACATGAAGAAGCACATGAAGAAGGTATCAGTAATAGTGATACTGATAACTCAACCAATAATCAGACAGAGATGAGAAGTGAAGAAACTCAGGTGCAAAATCAACATCACATGATGACAAGGGAAAAAAGTAGTATATTCAAACCAATTTTTTTTTTCTGTTGAGTTTAATGACAAAGAACCCTCCACTTATTATGAAGCTATATTAAATGATAAGTGGAGGTCAGCTATGAAAGAAGAATTAAATGCCTTGATTAAAAAGCAAACTTGGTGTTTAGTTCCAACACCCAAAAATAAAAATATTATTGGGTGTAGATGGATCTATAGAATAAAGAGACAATATGATGGTACAGTTTCAAAATACAAAGCTAGGTTAGTTGCAAAGGGATATTCACAACAGTGTGGTATTGATTTCAAAGAGACATTTTCACCTGTTGTGAAACCTACTTCAATTAGAATAATACTCCAGGCGATGGTTAAATCTTTAATTAGATTGAAATGATCGAAAATGGAGTATCACCAGTTCTTGTTGCAGTCGTGATAGGGGGTTCTCGCTTCGCAGTTTGGTGGCGAACGGGAGACTCTTACCCCTACATGTCCCTTGTGGTGGGGGTTGGTTCGCCAGTGGGCGCGAGACTCGAGAGGGTTGCCGTAAAACAAGTAACTGGGGGACCATGTGAGAGCCACGGTGGGTTTTACCTGCTGCTTGGGGGATGAAGGGATGGTTGCAAAGCCTACCGGAGTTCGTCGGCTATTTCACATTTGGTATCATTCTAATTGAAGTAGGTTTCACAACAGGTGAAAATGTCTCTTTGAAATCAATACCACACTGTTGTGAATATCCCTTTGCAACTAACCTAGCTTTGTATTTTGAAACTGTACCATCATATTGTCTCTTTATTCTATAGATCCATCTACACCCAATAATATTTTTATTTTTGGGTGTTGGAACTAAACACCAAGTTTGCTTTTTAATCAAGGCATTTAATTCTTCTTTCATAGCTGACCTCCACTTATCATTTAATATAGCTTCATAATAAGTGGAGGGTTCTTTGTCATTAAACTCAACAGAAAAAAAAATTGGTTTGAATATACTACTTTTTTCCCTTGTCATCATGTGATGTTGATTTTGCACCTGAGTTTCTTCACTTCTCATCTCTGTCTGATTATTGGTTGAGTTATCAGTATCACTATTACTGATACCTTCTTCATGTGCTTCTTCATGTGATTCAGTATCATTTCCACTTGTAGAATTTTCATTCTGAAAACCTGCTTCAGTACCTACTTGTGTGTGCTGTGATGAACTTAGAGTTTGTGTATGTGTCATGTTGTTATTAGATTTTGGCACATAAATAATATCACTCACTTGTTCAGGAATATTTGGAATAGAACTCCTAGGGTTACAAACCTTACTAGTGGGTTTGTGAACAAGATTTTTGAATGGAAATTTTGTTTCATCAAATATAACATGTCTGGATATGTAAATTTTGCCATTACTATCTATACATTTGAATCCCTTATGATTGTTAGTATATCGTAAAAATGTACAGGGAGTAGATCTATAATCAAGTTTGTGTCTATTGAATGGTCTAATATAGGGAAAGCACAAACACCCAAAAGTCTTTAAATCACTGTAACTTGGTTTTATTTGAGTTAAAATTTCTATAACACATTTCATATCTAGTACTTTCGTTGGTAGCCTGTTTATCAAATAGACAGCAGTTGCAAAAGCATCTGGCCAAAATTTCAATGGTAATGATGCTTGAGCAAGGAGTGTTAGCCCAGTTTCAACAATATGTATGTGCTTTCTTTCTATTAAACCATTCTGTTCAGATGTGTAAGGACATGTTAATCTGTGTGTAATGCCCTTTTTATTAAAATACTCTTTCAGTGGTTGAAACTCTTTGCCACCATCAGTTTGAATAATTTTCACATTACGACCTAATTGATTTTCAGCATTAGCTATGAATTTCATGACAGTACTATAAGTATCAGACTTTGACTTCAAGAAGTATATCCATACATATCTTGAACATGCATCAATAAATGAAATGTAAAACTTGTAACCATAATCAATATCAATTGGTGTTGGGCCCCAAAGATCAACAACAATTAATTCTAATGGATTTAAGTACTTTGTTTCAGAGTTTGAGAATGGCAATTTGTGACTTTTACCCATTTGGCAGTAAGTACATATAAAATTGGTTGGAATATCAACAGAAATACCATCATCATTAAGAATTTTTTGAACAATTTTAGGACTTGGGTGGCCAAGTTTATAATGCCACATTTCAAAAGTCAAACAGTCACTATTGAGATTAGGTTCTGAAATATTACAGAAATTATTTTCTAAATCATTTTTCCTTGAATTTCCAGAACCAAACTTGTACAGTCCATTTTGTTCTGTACCCTGCAGTAAGATATGTTTTGTTAGCATGTCTCTAACTATACAGTACTTAGGGTAAAATTCAAATGATACTTGATTATCTTTGGCACATTGTGACACACTGATCAAGTTTTTCCTTATGTGTGGAGCACACAACAGATTATTTAGATAAAGTTGTTTGACTCCCTTAATACTAGCATTACCAGTGTGTGAAATGATTATAGAATTACCATTACCCATAATTAAAGATTTTTTACCTTTGTATTCACGATTGCCAAGATTCAAGTTGCTTAAGTTGTTAGTGACATGATGAGTTGCCCCTGAATCTGGATACCATGCATCATCTTGAATATCATCAATTGTAGCCACATTAGAGGTAGAGTCTTGACTGTTTTTACTATCAGCTAGAATGTTGATCATATTGACATTTGGATTGTTGTTTCTGTTATTATTACTGCTCTGCTGATTGACATTGAAATTGTTATTGAATCTGAAATAACATCTGTTGGCTGTGTGACCAATTTTATCACAAATTTGGCACTTTGGTATGTTATTGGAATTCCATCTGCCAGCTCTTCCACGTCCTCTGCCTGATTGACCTCCTCTCTGGTAAGAACTTTGACCTTTGGTATTATTGGTTTGTTGGTTCTTCTCTTTACCAGTTATAGTATAGTTGACCGAGGCATCTGTTTCTTGATCTTTCTTTCCTAAGAATCTGCCTTCATGGGCTAAAAGCATAGAATACACACTTTGTAGTGATGGTGTGGGTTCAATTGAAGTGATGAATGCAATTACAGACTCATATTCATCTTCAAGTCCTCCAACTATATATAGTACCTGTTCTCTTTCTTCAATTCTATTGCCTGTACATGCCAGTTGATCACATAGATTCTTTACCTTCATTAGATAATCATTCATGCTAGAATTGCCCTTCTTTATAGATTGTAATTGCTTTTTGTAGTGCAAAACTCTGGCAGATGATTGGCTAGTAAATGATCTCTCCAGAGCAGTCCATATATCATGAGCATTTTTGATTCCAATCAGTTGTGGCATGAGAGATGGCCCCACTGTTGACATTAACCATGCACTTACAAGATTATCTTGCCTTTGATATGTAGTGAATTCTTGATTAATCACAAGATTGTTATCCTTGTCTCTATTGAATTTTGCTGGTATAGTTTTTGTACCATAAAGATAATCTTCTAGACCATAACCTTTTGCAGCTGTTTCAATTTGCAGTTTCCACAGAAGATAGTTCGATTCATCCAGTTGTATAGAGATTATATTGCTCTGTGGCTTTGTAATAGCCTTGATGAAGTCTTCAGTGCTTTCGCAACTGGTTTGATTTGATCTTGTTGACGATCTAGGTGATGTTGATGGTGGATCAGTTCCAGCCATGACTCACAAATAACAGAAAATGAATTACAATTTGTGAGAAAAGGAGGTAAGTATTTCAAGAAACTCTCTGATTCTTGAATTGAAAAGGCTGATTGAATCTTTTAATTGATCGCAAGAGCAACCAGAAAATACCAAAGTGATGATTTCTTGATGTTTTTCTTTGATTTCTTTACTGATTAATTTTTCTTGGAAGGCTTTTGCTATTAATTGAGTGTTTTATCAGACCTTTTTGATCGAACTGGAGATTTTTTTTTGAAATAATTTGCCGCTAAGCTGATGATGTTGAAGACTGTTGCAGCCACTCTGATGGAGAGGGACTGTTTTTCTTCAATCACAGCCTCAACCCTTAAATGATGAGATTAACTCAAATCTCAGATAAGGGGTACCCAAATGATGATACTACACTGATGGGTGATCTAACTTTTGATAGATTTAACAGAGGCACAATTTGAATTATCAGGATCTTGATGCAGTTAGCAAAAATGCTCTGATACCAAATAAGATTTGTAAACTGACAGAAGAATATCTTTGTTTATGTAATATGAATTGTGTTTATAAATATACAATGGGTGTTAGCTTAAATAGCTAACGAAAATAATAAACTTGGGCCGAAACGAAAGATACAGCAGGTTTGGGCTTAGCCCACAAAGTATTGTAAAAGAAAATATAATCGGGGTACTTATGTATTACTTAATACATTTCATAATTACTATAAATATAAAATTCAGCATACTGGTACAAGACTGTATCTGAAAGTAAGATTCATAAATCAGATTTATTATCAAAATTGGAAATTATGCTCCAGTAACTATTCGTGAACCGGAATATGTTTGCAGGACACCAGTTCGAAATCATAAGTTAACAGGACATAATTACCAATCGACAATACTGTTTCAACCGGTGCATTTTCTACCGGGATAAGGCGGAAGCAACAACAACCACATGATTTTAAAACAATCCGCATAACATTTCCTGTGTATTTACCATTGCACCCCTGAATTTCTTTTCTTTTCTACTGTTCGTGCATTTTCACCGGTTTTGAAACCGGTCGAACAAGCACTGTCCAATTTATTATTAATTAAGTGCTTAATTAAGCATTTTAATTTGTTTTAAGGACTAAGCCAAAATCTCAAATTCCCAAAATAGCCCTTTCTTCTCTTTTCGCTTCCGTTTCTTTTGTTCCTATCTCTATTACAATCCCATAGCGAACTTTATTTTCAGTAAAAGATTTAATCTCAATCTCCATACAGTCTCTCAATCAAATACTTAGTTGAGATTTCAACATCGATTTCATTTTTGCTACATCGATTCATGTTTCAGTTGAGGATCCAAAACCAGGGATTCAACATTGTGTTCAATTACAGTATCAGAAACTCAACAATGATTAGTCCTTAAAGCATGCTTCATCATTGTTCTGATTTGAAAACCCAAAGTAATGATTTTTTTAATATATATTATTTAACATTATGAACCAAGTTGGTCTTACAGTAGGTTCAAAATTGGTAATTATTGCTTGTTGTTCTAATTTGATGTTTGAAGAGGTTTATTTTATGTTTAGTGTAATTGTTTCCGAAGCACTTTCTAATCTATTTTTCATTTCATATTAGAGACATTCAATATTATGAACAAAGTGATCAAATTACCTACTGATTTGTCATGATCAAATTACCTATTGTAAAATCCAGCACTTATTCAGCAGTTAAAATGAGAGATGATATTATCATAGATTTGATAAATGGGTTTATGTTGCAAGTTAAAACATCTAATTTTCTTCTCTTTCCATACAATCCGCCAAATGTAAATACAAGAAAATTAGGGTGTTCTATTGAGGAAACAAAGTAATTCCTACCAAATTACGACTAGTAAGAAAAACTATTGTTGAAAGTGACAATAAATTGATATGATTAAAGACGAATATGGTCTAAAGTCTAAAAGTTATGTCACAGTCAAAGTAAAAACGTTGATTGCTTTCATCAACAATCATAGAAGAAATATTTGTGAAAAAATTGCATATTTGTCTTGCAAGTTGGACAATAGAGTTTATTTTACCTTGCACAATAATCCACATATGGAAAATAATCATTGGTGGGATTGTATGCTTCTACAAGATATTTATGCTAAAGGTTTTACCTGTGAAGTGCAACACTTTGTCGTATGATTTGATAAAGAAATTACCATTTGTTTTTCGACCCCAAAAATAAGTGTCGGGATCAGAACATAGAAATGATGTTGAATGAGATCCAATAGCTTGATGAATTGATAAAGGACATTACTTGTTAAGATACTGTTAAATGTTATAATGAATTAATGAAGGACGTTATATGTTCGCCTGACCCTTATATTTGCAACTGCTTCTGATTTTGGTTTGTTAAATTTCCAGTAAATTCCTTGCTTTTGGATATGTGAGATATTTTGATGAGCGAAGAGAAAGTAATAATGCTTGAGGTTTGATGACATGAATTTCCTAAAAATGCAAATAATATTGGATTTTTATCACTAGAGTTGCCATATCATTATCCTTTGGTGCATGTATCTAATAATTGATGATTTCTTTTGTTGATCTTGTTGATGAACATTGGTTTTTCTTCTAATCCACTTGTATCATGTTTTCTTTAGTGTTCTTCCTCCATGCATGTGATGAAAGGATTAATTTTGTCACAATTGTTTCTTCACAACTTCACTTTTGTAATAGATAAATTATAGCTTGTATCGTTCAAACAATTAATCGTCTAGATAAGTCATCCGACTTATAATTTATTAACTTAAATTTTTTTTACTAAAGAAATACAAGTGCATCCCCAAAACTATCTATCTCAGACGTGAATCCCAGAATGTTGTCCAAATTGCTTTTTTGTATTTGATAGTATGAGTTTTTTCGTATGCTACTCTGTTGAATTTCATTGACCAATTTATTTGGTATTGTGAAGTCTTAATATGGAAAGGGGAACTCAAACTTGTCATCTTTGAAGAGTTTGCATGATTTTGGAATTCAAAATTAAAGTGTTTATCCAAACAATTGTTTAAGTAATCTAAAATAAACTAAAGAAAAATTGTGCAAACTATCATGGGTATGTTTTCATATGTGGTTATATATGCAGCATAAACTCTGTTTAGCCCATGTCATTAAATATATACATTTGTATAGGTGGAATGGGCAAATAGTTTGTTTTTTCTTTGCAATTTATCATTCTATTTCCTTTTGATCAAATAGTTTGTAAATTACGATTTATCATTTTGTTGCATTTTCATTGCAAAATGCGATTTTTCCGTTTTACATTTAGCAACATTTGATGAAGAAAGTCAATTCTTTTTGTTAGAGATCCACGCGGGTGTTTAGTCTACTTCTCAGTTATGAGGAAGAAAGGTCCATAGAGAATTAAGTGATGCTACTGAGTTTGTTCAGACAGCCTACAAGAGCTTCAAATATGATTTATTCTCGCCTTAATATGCAACATATTGGTATACAAAATAGCCTGTGCTCTCTAAATGTGGACTCCAAAGCTCTGGATACAATGTTACAAAACCTATACTTGCCAGGTTTGGGTCCAAGCTGCCTAAGTGGGTCACCAAATTTGTTGATAGTTTTTCCAGTTCTGAGTCTGGTATCTCCATCTCCTTAGTTGTTTGAACCTATAGAATGAATGTACACATTTTGATTATAATTTTGCAAATGCTAAAGTGCACATATCCCCTGATATGCTATAAAGTAGTTTAGCTATTGATCATTTGCATGAAATTAAATAGATAATAGTGGCTCAAGCTAGATGCTGCAGAGACATCAAGCTGGATCACGGACTGGCAAATGATCAATGATTCAAGTATAGCTATTCTTTTACAAAGTATTATTTCAATGTTAGGAGTTAATTTCTGCATCAGAATTTTGATGATATTTGATTCACTGCTCTGACAATAGAGAACTCAACCCTATTTGCATGTATTGTCACTTTCATAAGATTGTAAGTGAACTGACTGGCAAATTAACGTTTAGCAGCATATCTCAAAATAATTGAGCTTCTCCATCAAAAACCATATATAGTGAAATATTTTATAATTCGTACTCCATATTCCATGCTTTTTCAGACCATGTAAATGTGAAATACAGGCACAACATAGCAATCATTCGGTTGAGAGCTTGTAATTCGGCACAACTTCAAAATTTTATTGCCTTTAAATTACTTAAGTTTGCACAAAGTAATTGCATATTCCTCTTCTCTCCAGCTCTTCCCCACTTGTTATAGTATTAAAATTCAAATTAAATACACTCATTTCTTCTATGTATATACGTATTTATGTTTGTATCACTTTAAATTGACGACATAGAGCCAGACCAAATAAGTTTATCTAGCAATGTCTGAAAAAAAGAAAATTTCCAAATATGAAAAACCCGCATATCATCACCTCATTTCCAAAGCATCATACATCCTCATTACCATTGTGTCCATATACATCTCTCGCTACTCATTCAAAGTCGATGCCTACTGTTATATATAGCAAATACCAAACTTAGTCGGATCTTTCAACTGTTATAGAATTCTTGGTTATGACATTGGATATATGTTTGGCTATCAGTTCAATTATGATCTCAGTTATGAGTTATGTTATTGGCTCGGTTACAGACTTGGTAATGTTCAAAATTGAATGTTTGGTTATATTCATGTTTATTGGTCCATTTATGAGTTTGATTCTGGACTTAGTTATATATTCAATTGTATGTTCAATTAAGGGCTCGGTTATATTCTTGGTTATGAGTTCGGTTATATATTAAGGTATTTAGTTGTTTTAAGGCTCGATTACTACTTTGCTTATGGCTTTGGTTTGGTTATGAGAATGGTTATGCATTTGATTGAGAGCTTGGTACAATTTTAAGTTATAAAATTAAAAAAACAAAATATAAATAGTAATCATAAAATATAAAATATAAAACATAAAATATAAAACATGGAACATAAAATGTATAATATAAAATATAGTTAACCTATAATTCAAATCAACAAATAATATATGTTTGTTATCGCCTCCGTTGAGTATTCGGTTATGTCCATGGTTAGAGGTTTGGTTATAGCCTTGGATATATGTTCGGTCATATGTTCGGTTACGAGTCTGGTTATGGATTTAGTTATAGACTTGGTTATAGATTTGGTTATAAGCTCAGTTATAAATTTAGTTACAAGTTTGGTTATAGACTTTTTTATAGACTCGTATATAACAATAGGCATATGTTAAGTCATGTATGGTTGTCAGTTCAATTATGATAGGTTATAAGTTTGGTTATGAGCTCGGTTATGGGCTTCTCAATCGAGAACCTATGAACGTAAAAATCGAATGGATTTCAAACTTAATCGAGTATCTTAGGATGGAAAAGAGGATTAGATTCCCAACTTAACGAGTACAAATGGAAACCGATATGTACCCAAGATATATTGTTTAACCGAGCAAACCATGGATGCAAGAGACATTCAAATTCCTAACCTAATCGGGCACCTTTGGACGTAAAAGATAAACGAATGACAAACCTAACAGGGTACCCATGGATGTAAAAGATGTCCGAACTCCAAACCTAATCGGGTACCTATGGATGAAAAAATGAGAATGCATTCCAAACCTTCTAATTTACATTGTTTAGTTATAACCTCCAAACCTAATTGATTATGGTTATTATGTTCGGTTATACGCATGATTATAGGCTCGATAAAGTATTAGGTTGTGTAAAAGCTCGATTATTACCTTGTTTATGGTTTAATTTGGTTACGGGGACGGTTATGAAACTAGCTAAAGATGATGTACAAATTAAATATAAGTCGTAGAGTACAAATAATAAAATAATAAATACAAAAGATAAATTAGAAAATATAAAACATATAATATAAAATATAAAGTACAAATAAAATATAAATAAATAATTTTGGTTATGGGCTCATTTATGAACTCAGTTATGTTCTGGGTTATGATCTCGATTATGGGTAATATGTTAAGTTATCGGCTCGGTTATAAACCCTGTTATGACCTCGGTTATAAGCTTGGTTATCGGAACTATGTTCAATTATGGGTTTGGTTATGAGCTCGGTTATGACCTCGGTTACTAGCTGTGATAAGGACTCAATTATGACCTGAATTATGGGATCGGTTATTACCTCGGTTATGAACACGGTTATAGGTATTATGTTTGTTTACAGGCTCAATTTTGAGCTCATTTATGGTTATTATGTTTGATTAGGTCAGTTATAGGCTCGCTTATAGGCTTGATTATGTATTAACGTACTATGTTGTGTAAAATCTTGTTTATTACTTTGTACATTGTTTAATTTGGTGTAACGCCCCACCCCGAGACCCACATTAACAATGAGAATTACAAAGTAATTCCATCTGCTAATGCAGAGAATAAGGCTGGTTGAAGGCGACCAACTATAATCTTGTCTTAACTATCTATTAGACATGTCGATAATTGCTATCTATTTTTTTCTCAACTTAAGTGGATGACATATTAAATAAATAATTAATACAAGCTATAGATGGCTATGAATCTACCAAAACAAAATACAACATCTAAATGTGTGTGTGTGTATCACCACAGAACAGTTACAAATATTCTTGCATTTACATATACAATGATACATCACAATATAATACAAATACTACAATAAAGTGGTATGACGATCATTCATTATACAAGAGAACAAAATCAACTCGATAATATCTCATAAGGAAATTATCAATCCCAAGAGAATGACTTGATCCCATAAAGAAGCTTCATGAAACAGTTGAGAACCAAAAAGGAGACTGATACCTGGAACAAACTCGGTCTGACCTAAATGAAAACACAAGGGACAGGCTAGCTAAATTCATCAGTTAAATATAACAACTGATAATGGAAAGTACGGGATAGATATAGTGTCTTTTTACTCGAAGGATACCATGTCATACAATGATTCACATCATGAGAAGTAGTAATATCTCTTCTAGAGAAAAAGAAGAAATGTCTTGGATATGGTCATGCTCAAGTGAGGTAATCAACACTTAAATAAAAAAAAACTTCAACTGGCTGAGTCTTAAGAGAAAGACTCAATCAAACTAGCTTTCGCCTTATATTAATGGTGGTGTAATGGAATGTAGATAATGACTTCAAAAGAACTGAATATCTTCCTAGAAGAAAACATCAAGATGTATATATATATATATATATATATATATATATATATATATATATATATATATCAAGGATACATATTCTTCACACATAGAAATAAATGCAAATGAATATGCCTCATCTCTTCGACCTATTCTCAAGTATCATCAAAGGAAATATAAAAATCAATTATAATAAAAGCATCATACTTATCCATACCTCATCTAATTGATATGAGTATCAATACATCATAATTCTATAATTAAAACTCAACACAAAAGAATCTTCATAATCATTTATATCTCGTTTCATCAATATAAATATAAACACATCTTAAATCCACCTTAAATCCCAGTCTCGTTTTAATAGAAATTATCATAATAGAACTTGTATGGAGTCCAAAACTTCTGATTCGAAATCACCATAAAACCATCAATTTATTTAAGCCTTCATCTTTCTGGAGGCAGTAATAAATATCGTCATATAAAGATGAAATCAAAACATTTAAAACTTCATGAGAAACTTCATGTGCGTTACATCTTGACTAGTACTATACTTTTTGGTACCATACATCGTGATGACTAGGGACACAAACATAATCATCATCGCGATGACTATAGCCAAGAACATCGTGATGCTCCTAGGTCACAAAAACCCGAGTAATAAACATCATGGTGGTTGGAGTCACAAACATCGTGATGACTATAGTCGAAAACATCGTGATGACTCCAATCAAGTACTCGGTTATAGTACTAGTAATCATCTTGAATGTGTCTTAACCTCTCGGATAGTAATCCATAAGGCGTCAACATATGTCCCATACCATACGTTCGCACCTAACAGTTTACTAGCCGTTAGTTGTTTCCACATTAGAAAACATCATCAAATATACACTGCCTCATCTCATCAGCGAGTGTAAAGACACCAATCTCGTCTTATCTTTCTTTCTTTCCGACGAGTACTAAGTGGAAATCTAACTTGTCTCATTTCATCGACATGTAAAAATCCATCATAAACATCAAAACATCATAAATTCATAAACATCATAAATTCATAAACATCAAAACATCATGAATTTATCATAGAATAGGTTGCCTCATCACATTAGCAAGTTTACATTTCACAGTGGTTGGTTCATCATCAAGCATACTCCAGTTGAGTAGTTCTAGAACCAATGGCCTTCGCCAAATTTGGCATTATCTCAAAACATCGCATAAAAAGGGTTTCGACCGTACAAGTCCGATATTAAGCGATAAAATAAAAACACATGTCCCATACCACGTATTTTTACTAAATTGCTTAATTCTCATTCTTATACGTCCGAAAAGTGAAAAAAAATAGTTTTTGTTCTTTCTAAAATAGTTTACTAAGGAAACCGCTCTTTAAAAATAATTTTCGAAATCCATTTATTAAAATTCTACTTTTATATAAAAATAAATATAGTATAAATACTTTTATTATTTAGAAATCCTCTAAAATGTAAATCTCTTAACATCATAACTACCAAGCAAGGGCATGCATGTACATGTTCATGGATGCAAAGCAACTTTCAATTGGTTAGAAACCAATAAATGCAATAACAACTTGAAACAAAAACATAGGACAACGAATAAAATCAGCTGTTTCGAGCTAGCAAACATCAAAATATTTGAAAACACTCCAAAGGGAAGTTGTTGCATACAATTCAAGCTTTCCGAAACGTCTAAAATCATCAAATTTTGTTAAGAAATGAAAAAAATTACGATCAATTTGGTTTCAGTTTCAAACTATAAAGCAATATATGTCTTGCTCTTAGGATAGCAATAGAAAACTTCAATTTTGATTAAGATAACATAAATATTCCAGAAATCTCAAAACATGAAGCTGTAGAAAATATTATAAGCTTTCCAGAACATCAAAAATCATCAAATTTCAATAAAGAATGAAAAAGTTATGATCGAAATACGAACTGAGATTAATATTGAATTTTACTGTAGCAGGACAGCGAGCTTGCATTATACTTTTCGACCATTTACTCCTAAAATCTTCAAATGTGCTCGACATGAAAGTTGTTACATTCTTTTTAAGTTTTCTGAAACATCAAAAATTATCCAATTCGGATGAAGAACACAAAAGATATGATCAAATTTCAAACTCAAATTTACAAAAGAATAAAACAACACAAAAATTGGTTTACAACAAACTAATTTGTATATGCTTGAGCTAGAAACAGTGAGTTGATTACTCACCTTGATTACCAGTAAGAACTAACATCAATTTGACAACAATCTGAAGCTTTCATCCCATCAAAATCTTAAAGCAGCGAAGAAAATGATAAGAAACCCATATCTATCTAATTCCATCAAAACAGACCAAATTTTCGTCCCTGCATTTTCAGCCCAGATCTAATCCAAAAACTGCTTGATGAAAGAAGACGTTTGATGCCTTAAAACAGAACCAAATATCATGAAAATTGGAGGAGAGGTGCCAGAATGGGTTGGCAACAACATATCCAAATTTCGGAATTTTTGGAATTTTATTTGAATTTTTTAGATTATTAGAGCAGCTAGGGTTTTGAAGATTTAGACAAATAAGAGGCCATGGATTTTGATCGAAAGAGCAAGGAATAATGAGAAATAAAGTAGCGTTGTTTTTGTTTTCCTCCCTCCAGAGATATCTCAAAACAAAAGATAATGGGCTACACCATTGATCAAGGCCCAAAAAGACAATATAACTAATCTCCGTTTAATTCCCAATTACAATACTTCAAACGCTTTTTAAATGACTAAAAACACACTACAAATAACTAATTAAATTGTGTAATACATAAAACACAAACTCACTTTATATTAGGTTTCAAAACACTTTAAACAATGTTTCGAATTACACTTGTGACATTGTATATAAATATTATTTGTTTATCAGAATAATTATTTTGCTAATGAAACACTTTTACAAATTTCACCAACACACACAAATACCAATTAGATTGATTAATTCTCAGCTCATTAAAGTTTGAAAATTTTAAATACTTGGCTCTTACAAAAATCAAATTTTGTCTGGCATCTTGTCACAAGGATTCAGAACATATTACATCTCTTTCAAAAAGCTAATTATTTAGAATACACACTTATCTTCCTCAGTTTTAGTTAATGTAAAAATGATGCCACACCATATTCTTTAAATAAACCCCAGTACTAACTTGATTGCTATACCAAAACCCATGTCATTCTCCATTCTATGCTACAAACATGATGGCTGCAACCATTCTTAACTAAATTTTGGTGTGTATATTCTAAAATATTGATTTTGATCAAAATTGTTTTATGTTTCAGAACACTTTTAATTAATGAAACACCATTATTTAATCATTTTATAATTTCAAAACACCAACTTTCCCATTAAATAATTTCTTGATTCGATTCTAATAGTATTAAACCACCCATTTATCACCTTTTATCTCGTTTTGTGCCTGCGATGTCGACACAAGCTCATTATCGCCTCACCATCCAACTTTAACATTACTAACTGATGTAATAATTTAACACTATTCTCACGAACTACTCATACATTTTATTTTATTTGCCAAATACATTTAACTTTAATCATAAGTAACTGTGCTCAATCCCCTCGTCAAGGTATTTAAGAAATTCTTATCGATATCATTAAACAGACGTACCGATCAAAATCCGTTAAAATACCCAACAGACAACCCAACATAAAGGAAAAATCACTTTCTATGAAAAGAAAATTTACTAAAAATTCTCAATTCATCTCTTGTCTTAAAATAAAATTTCAATCCTCTTTAGATATATTTTTACTTTAATCGATCTTATATTCTCAATTTATGTTCAATTCAAAACCACAATCACAAAGAGGAGTCACTGAGATATTCTTTGAATATTCGACTTCAAGATTTATAGGACAACCAAAATGCTCATTATTCCATATGGTAACAAACTACTAAACAGGATTACTCAAGTTCGAGATATGGTAAAGACGATGCTATTTCTCATTACTCATAGTTATGGGAAGTTAATGTAAGGTCAAGCTAGAATAATTGCCTTACATCCTACATAGGTCGAAAGAAAGCTATGAGCTACCAAAAAATTGGGGCTTGGTATCATTTTCAAGAGAAAAGAAAGGACCTAAATACAAAAATTATTATTCCAAGCAAAGTAGTGTTAAAAGTACATCCACAAGTGGATATCCAAGGGGCACAACTCAAGGATGCAAGAATGCCTTAAACACACAGATTCAGGACATCAACTCACTTCCATAATAAACATTCCCATGCAAGAATGATTGGACAGCTCAAACCGACAATGAGGTCAAACATAATATCCAATCTCCCGATGGGTGACAGAGCTAAACGAACTCATGCAACAAGGCCATCGTGACTGGAATTTGAGATATACCTTCACTGTCTTTATACTAAGAGTAAGCTCAAGGATTTTGGAATCAAAGTCAGCATTAGTAAGATAGAATCACAAATCAAAAGGATTAGGATACCAAAAAAAAAAAAAAAATTGTACAGAACATCGAATGGGTTTTAAGCAACACCTAAACCACTCATCTCAACCTGGAATATTCTAGGAAGGGTTCTAGATAGGAAATTTTACATGATATAACGCATGAAAACATGAATCATAAGGAAAAATCACATGATCCTCAAACATCGTATCGAATATTGTAGATTCTCTCTCGATCGGGTTCGTAACGCTCAAAGAGTCCTCATGATAAACAACAAAGATCATCCACAACATCTTCGACGCGGATGAGTAAGAAGAGTCAATTAGGTTAATTCCAAGGAACTACTCTTATGAAAAGACGACGTCGAAAAAATTTGAGGCACTACAGGATAAGTATATTCCTAGACATATCCCAATTTTTCACCCAACGAATCAAGAAAGGACAAGAACTTAAAGAATAAGGGTAGGTAACTATCGTACTATATTTTGATATATCCTTATATATGTTTCTGCTCTGTGTTTATTATATTTTGTTCTGAAAGCCCGCTCTAGTACCATGTTGTAATGCCCCACCCTGAGACCTACATTAACAAAGAGAATTACAAAGTAATTCAATCTGCTAATGCAAAGAATAAGGCTGGTTAGAGGCGACCAACTATAATCTTGTCTTAGCTATCTAGTGGACATGTCGATAATTGCTATTTATTTTTTTCTCAACTTAAGAGGATCGACATGTTCAATAAATAATTAATACAAGCTATCGATGGCTATGAATCTATCAGAACAAAATACAACTTCTAAATATGTGTATACATACACACACACACACACACACACACACACACACACACACACACATACATATATATATATATATATATCACCAAAGAATAGTTACAAATATTCTTACATTTACATATACAATGATAAATCACAATATAATACAAATACTACAATAAAGTGCTATGACGATCATTCATTATACAAGAGAACAAAATCAACTCGATATTATCTCATAAGGGAACTATCAATCCCAAGAGAATGACTCGATCCCACAAAGAAGCTTCATAAAACAGTTGAGAACCAAAAAGGAGACTGATACCTGAAACAAACTCGGTCTTACCCGAGTGAAAACACACGGGTAGGCCAGCTAAATTCATCAGTTAAATAAAACAATTGATAATGGAAAGTATGGGATAGATATAGTGTCTTTTTTACTCAAAGGACATGTCATATAATGATTTACATCATGAGAAGGAATAATATCTCTTCTAGAGAAAAAGAAGAAATATCTTGGATATGTTCATACTCAATGAGGTAATCAACACTTAAATAAAAGAAACTTCAACTAGTTACGTCTTAAGAGAAAGACTCAATTAAACTCGCTTTCGCTTTATATTAATGGTGGTGTAATGGAATGTAGATAACGACTTCAAAAGATTGAATATCTTCCTCGGAGAAAACATCAAGATATATATATATATATATATATATATATATATATATATATATATATCAAGGATACATATTCTTCACACATAGAAATAAATGCAAATGAATATGCCTCATCTCTACCGCATATTCTCAAGTATCATCAAAGGAAATATAAAAATCAATTATAATAGAAGCATCATACTTATCCATACCTCATTTCATTGATATGAATATTAATACATCATAATTCCATAATTAAAACTAAACACAAAAGAATCTTCATAATCATTTATATCTCGTTTCATCGATATAAATATAAACACATCTTATATCCACCTTAAATCTCAGCCTCATTTTAATATAAATTACCATAATAGAACTTGTATGGAGTCCGAAATTTCTGATTCGAAATTACCATAAAACCATCAATTTATTTAGGCCTTTATCTTTCTTGAGGCAGTAATAAATAGGGACATATAAAGATGAAATCAAAACATTTAAAACTTCATGAGAAACCGCACGTGCATTACATCTTGACTAGTACTATACTTTTCGTACCATACATCGTGATGACTAGGGACACAAACATAATCATCATCGTGACGAATATAGCCAAGAAAATCATGATGCCCCTAAGTCACAAAAACCCGAGTAATAAACATCATGGTGATTGGAGTCACAAACATCGTGATCATCGTGATGGCTATAGTTGAAAACATCATGATGAGTCCAATCGAGTACTCGGTTATAGTAATATAATCATCTTGAATGTGTCTTAACCTCACTTATAGAAACCCATAAGGCGTCAACGTATGTCCCATACCATACGCTCGCACCTAATGGTTTACTAGCCGTTAGTTGTTGCCACATTAGAAAACATCATCAAATATACACTGCCTTATCTGATCAGCGAGTGTAAAGATACCAATCTCATCTCATCTTTCTTTCTTTTCAAGGAGTACTAAGTGGAAGTCTAACTTGTCTCATCTCATCGACAGGTAAAAATCCATCATAAACATCAAAACATCACAAATTCATAAACATCATGAATTCATAAACATCATGAATTCATAAACATCAAAATATCATGAGTTTATCATATAATAGGTTGCCTCATCACATTAGCAAGTTTACATTTCATCATGGTTGGTTCATCATTAGGCATACTCCAGTTGAGTTGTTCTAGAACCAATGGCCTTCGCCAAATTTGGCATATCATCTCAAAACATCGCATCAAAAAGGTTTCGACCGTACAAGTTCGATTATAAGCGATAAAATAAAAACACATGTCCCGTACCACGTATTTTTACTAAATCGTATAATTCTCATTCTTATACGTCCGAAAATTGAAGAAAAAATAGTTTATCTTCTTTCTAAAATGATTTACTAAGGAAACCGTTTTTTAAAAATAATTTTCGAAATCCATTTATTAAAATTCTTCTTTTTATATAAAAATAAATATAGTATAAATACTTTTATTATTTAGAAATCCTCTTAAAATGTAAATTATTTAACATCATAATTACCAAGCAAGGGCATGCATGTTCATGGATGCAAAGCAACTTTCAATTGGTTGGAAACCAATAAATGCAATAACAACTTGAAACAAAAACATAGGACAACGAATAAAATTGGCCATTTCGAGCTAGCAAACATCAAAATATATAAAATACTCCGAGGAAAATTGTTGCATACAATTCAAGCTTACTGAAACATCTAAAGTCATCAAATTCGGTTAAGAAATGATAAAAAAATTACGATTAATTTGGTTTCAGCTTCAAACCATAGAGCAATATATGTCTTGCTCTCGGTGTAGCAATAGAAAATTTCAAGTTTGACTAAGATAACATCAAAATTCCAGAAATCTCAAAACATGAAACTATAGAAAATATTCTAAGCCTTCCAGAACATAAAAAATCATCAAATTTCGATAAAGGATGAGAAAGTTATGATTGAAATACGAATTGAGATTCATATTGAAATTTACTGTTGTAGGACAACTAGCTTGCATTATATTTTTCGACCATTTACTCCTATAATCTTTGTATGTGCTCAACATGAAAGTTTTCACATTCTTTTCAAGGTTTCTGAAACATCAAAAATTATCCAATTTGGGTGAAGAATGCAAAAGTTATGATCAAAGTACTAACTCAGACTTACAAAAGTATAAAACAACACAAAACTTGGTTTACAACAAACCAATTTTTATATGCTTGAGCTAGAAACCGTGAGTTGATTACTTACCTTGATTACCAACAAGAACTAACATCAATTTGACAAAAATTTGAAGCTTTCATCCCATCAAAATCTTAAAGCAGCGAAGAAAATGATATGCAACCCAAATCTACCTAATTCCATCAAAACAGACAAGATTTTCATCCATGTGTTTTCAGCCTAGATCTAATCCAAAAATTGCTTGATGAAAGAAGATGTCTGATGCGTTAAAACAAAACCAAATGTCACGAAAATTGGAGTAGAGGTGCTGGAATGGGTTAGCAACAACATATCTAAATTTCAGATTTTTTGGAATTTTATTTGATTTTTTCTGATTTTTAGAGCAGCTAGGGTGTTGAAGGTTTAGACAAATAAGAGGCCATGGATTTTGATTGAAAGAATGAGAAATAAAGTTGATTTGTTCTTGTTTTCCTCCTTCCAGAGATATCTCAGAACAAAAGATAATGGGCTACACCATTGATTAAGGCCCAGAAAGATAATATAACTAAACTCCTTTTAATTCCCAATTACAATAGTTCAAACGCTTCTTAAATCACTAAAAACACATTACAAATAACCAATTAAATTGTGTTTAATATATAAAACACAAACATACTTTACATTAGCTTTCAAAATACTTTAAATAATGTTTTGAATTACACTTGTGACATTGTATATAAATTTTATTTGTTTATCACAATAATTATTTTGCTAATGAAACACGTTTACAAATTTCACCAACACACACAAATACCAATTAGACTGTATTTTAATTTGACAACATTCCAATTAAAACATCCATGTTGTCATTAACATCATTAAGAAACAAAATTATATTTTACCAACAAAGTTCACATCCTTCGTCGATTTAATAAATTAAATCAGTTAACTCTAACAAATATTTTATAAATATTTATTCTTAGTTAATATTTATTTTTACAATGAAAACAATCTAATTAAATCACTCGTTGTTGTTGTTGTTAATATTTAAAATCTACACATTAAATTATTAACAACAATCAACAAATCCAATGTTATAATGTTACTGTTATTAATTTAAATCTTCTACCATAGTTTAAAAAAACAATTATCTATTTTATTATGACAAATATTCTTGCATTTGAAATCCAAGTCAATAGTTAATAATTATCCCTACCAACTATTTGTCGTTAATATTGAAAATATATTTTTCACTTAAATATTGATTCTTAATTAATATTATATATTTTCAATATTCACTTTAATCTACAAGTTATGATTTATACACATATATTGTCCTAAATTATTTATTAAATTAAGGACACTTAATTTATTCCAACACACAAATTACAAATTTCTTATTTCTAGTTTTTTTAAATAATATATGAGTTGGGCTCTTAAACTCGTATTTAAGAAACAAAATTATATTTTACCAACAAAGTTCACATCCTTCATTGATTAAATAAATTAAATCAGTTAACTCTAACAAATATTTTATAAATATTTATTCTTAGTTAATATTTATTTTTACAATGAAAACAATCTAATTAAATCGCTCGTTGTTGTTGTTGTTAATATTTAAAATCTACACATTAAATTATTAACAACAATCGACAAATCCAATGTTATAATATTACTGTTATTAATTTAAATCTTCTACCATAGTTTAAAAACACAATTCTCTATTTTATTATGACAAATATTCTTGCATTTGAAATCCAAGTCAATAGTTAATAATTATCCCAACCAACTATTTGTCATTAATATTGAAAATATATTTTTCACTTAAATATTGATTCTTAGTTAATATTATATATTTTCAATATTCGCTTTAATCAACAAGTTATGATTTATACACATATATTGGCCTAAATTATTTATTAAATTAAGGACACTTAATTTATTCCAACACACAAATTACAAATTTCTTATTTCTAGTTTTTTTAAATAATATATGAGTTGGGATCCTAAACTCGTATTTTATCCTTTTCAAATTTAAATTACAAAACAAATACATTATAGTCTGTTATGCCCAGGTACCCAAAATTCTGGATTGTTACATTTGGTTATAGGATGGTTATAAATCTAGCTAAGGATGACGTACAAGTTAAAATTATAAGTTGTAAAAATACAAAAAATCCCTAGATAAATTGAAGAAACAAAACACACAATACAAAAAAAAAACTAGCTAAGGGTAGTATGTTTGGTTATAGGCTCAGTTATAGACTCAGTTATGGATAATATGTTGATAATAACTTATATACTACATGCGTACTTGTCATATTATGTAGTAAATTCAAGGAATACTAATGCAATGCAATCCCAAGAAAAGTATGTTGATTTCATTCTCAAATTCTGCTACGTAGTAAATTTTGAATAATTGGATGCACTATGTAGTGGAAATATAAACCTCGTTTGTGTTAGTTTTGATGAAATTTCAATGAAATATGTGTTGTTTCAAAGCGATTTCACAGCAAATAATATAATACTACAAATGCGTGTTGTCGCGAAGTAATGAAATATGTGTTATTGCAAAGTAAAAATTATATTACAAAATATAAACTACAAATAATAAAAAAATAAAATACAAATTATAAAACATAAAACCTAAGTTATAAAACATAGTACTTGTTTACGGTTTAAATTTAATGTTCGATTATATCATTATTTATGGGTCAAGTTATATTCTTGTCTATGGGTCCGGTTATGGGTTTAGTTATGACTTTGGTATTATGTTGGTCATACGGTCGGTTATGAGTTTAGTTATGCCCTTTGATGGTACTGCCCTAGGCGAAGGCCTTGCATGCCTACTTTTGGACCGGATCTATTGGTAATTAGTTAGATTATCGGATATGGGCTCGATTATAGACTTGGTTAAAAATTCAGTTACAAGTTCTACTATTGGCAAGCTTATAAGCTTAGTTATGAGCTTTCTTAATTGATCATCTATTTATTAAGTTATAGATTTGGTTAAGGGTTTTAGTTATATGTTATGACTATGGTTACAGGCTCGGTTTATATGTTTGGTTAAGGGCATGGTTATGGACTCAGTTACGAGTTTGGTTATGTGTTTTGTAATAGGTTTGGTTGTATTCAATCATTATTTTTGTTAATGATATTTTTCATTAACACTAGAGGTGGCTCAATGGGGATGGATCTAAGAGGGAGAAGTAGGTTGTTTAACTTCCACAAGCTTAGGTTGGTTCTCCACCTCTGGATGTTGAGGCTTTGGAAAGAAGGATCACTAATCTGTTATTTTTGACAAAGGACTTTTAATGGCGGGTAGCGAGGAACTCTACACCAAACTCACTAGGATATCTAAGCTGGTAGGGAGGTCAGAGGCTTACAGGAAGGATTTAAACCTATAGGAAAGGGTGTTTCCTTCAATCTACAAGATGGTTCGAAAAAGAATCCATGCATTCGAGGGAAATAAACGATAAACCACGACAATTAATGATTAAGAAAAACATTATGACAAACTCATAGGAAGATGCTTTGAATATGGATGCATCCTTTATTAATCTTTAATTTAGAATACATGATCACAGTTGAAGAAATTCTTTAATTGATCCCCATCTCAGGGTTTTAAGAGAAGAGATACAAGTTTCAGAAAAATAAAACCCATTCCCCCCTATATGTGACCCCTGGAGTCCTATTTATAGAAAGCTTGGAGCCCCCTCCGCTGTTGAGCCGTTGGGCCTTCGGGAGCCTTCGTTGGTCGCCTTTTTCCTAGGTCTCGGATTTTTTTTTCTTTCGGTCGCTTTGCGGTGCTAATTATGACTTTCTCAATGAAGGTTTCGGCTAGTCGGGAGCCTTTTCGAGCGGGATATATGCTCGCTATTGTGGTAGCTTTTCGGAAGATATCTTGAGCTTCCGTGTGTATGTTCTTGGTCACAGTCTTTCGGATATAGGCTTCCGGTTTTCCCATGAACACTTAGAGGGGCCAGCCCTCATTATGTATGTGGTTAGCTGCCGGTTCAGAATTATTGTCAGTGTCCGTGCTAAGTAAACTAATGCAGATAACTTGTATCCCTTCCATGATTCCGATCTTCATTTCGTGGGAATTTCCAGGTGTAGCCTGATCTTCCAGAAGGTTGTTCCAGGTGACTCGTCTGCTGTCTTATCAGTATGGCCTTTCGGCATTTGTACGATTGGTGCCTCGGAAACATGTTTTGGATAATCTTTACACGCTTCTGTCTTTAAGGCTCTTGATGTTTTAGTCTCCTGATGTATCGGTATTAGATGGGTTAATACCGAAGGTTCCCTCGGACTTCATTTGTCGGATTTCTCGCCTTTATCTTTCTTGGTTTCTGATTAGGATGGCTTTTTCCTCAGAATCCCATGTCGGGTTGACGCTGTCGGAAGGGTCCTGTCGGTTAAATCCTGTAGCTATTATAATCTTTTTCTTAGGAAGGTCTCTGTTGATGCAGCTTTCGGACCATTTCTCCCTACTCTTGACTCTTCCTAGTGTCTGACTCTACTTTTTGAAGGGTTCCCATGAGCTTTCAGTCATCCGATACCCCTTCACCGCCAGCCTACTTCATTGTTAATTTTGGTAGTAACATTTACCCCCCAGTTAAGGAGTATTTTTGACTTTCCAAGTCGAACTCTTTGTCTTTTTAGAAGTTTCATATCTAAGTTTTTTGATCTTCATTGATCAGGAATGTTGATTGGTCTCTATTTGTACAGTGGAGATTTGGGTAAATTCCTTTGCATAGTTACCACTTCTTCTTCTTCACTTTTTACGTGCAACATTAATTTCTCGAAACAGATTATTTGTTCGTTAGGGGGGAGGCTTATTTTGGGATTCTTATTGCCTGGACCTCTGGTAAATATTTCTGTTTTGGTCTTAAATTTAAGAATTAAATTGTTCTGCCCAAATTTGCTAGGGTTTTCATGTCGAAAATAAATTACTCGAATATTAGTAACTTGGAAGATGATTCATGGCGAACCGTTTATATGCCTTTTTCCCAAATATTAATTTTAGGGTTTGAGATACGCAATTCACACAACAGGATTTATTCTCACAATTAAGTAATAGGAATGGTGCTTAGTGCCATCCAGGTCTTCGGCGGTGTCCTATGATTGCCTGGATATGGCTCAATTATTATCTTTTCTTCTAAATTCTCTTAACATCAACCTTAAGAGAAAATGACCTTTTCATTACCAAGGGCTTGATTTTTTAACTAATGTGACATTTGTGGTGTATTTTATCTAGACCGGTACTTAAAGTTGTCCCAACATCCACTATTTTGACTACCAATTGGTAGTAGGTTTATATGTTATCACCCTCGGGTGCTCTAATGAGTGGGATATGAATTTTATGTGTTTACGAAATTATATCACATGGCAGCACTATGTCTGACAAAAGGGGTCTTGGTCCATCATCCATTGATACTTGTGGCGTTTCTCGGAGGAGGAAGCCTTTCATCTTGAAGAAGTTTTTGATTACTTCTCGAGATGAAGTGAACTCCATTCTTGCCAGCTTTGGAATAAACAATGTAGAGGCTATCCCTGCTGCTTATTGTGATGACATCATGCATCCCCTGAAGGATATTTCGTTTACTCAACTGCACATATCTAGAATGGAGGCGTCTTTCCTTTCCCTTCCTTCGTGTTTCGACTTCTACAGGACTTGGTGATTGCGCCCATCCAACTTTTACCAAGTACTTACACACTGCTCTTAAGTCTTGAAGTACTTGCTATTGAATCGGGTCAGTCTTCTCTCACTTCTAACCTCATTCAACACCTGATTCGTTTCTCAAGAGGTGCTGACTTCCCTATATTCCATGCTACCCCCTTGCGGAAGATTGTTAACGATGGTACTGGTAAGGCGATACCCTGGGAAGATCAAATTTTCTTCATCAAATGTCCCTTCTGTATTTCAGACCAATTTGCTGATTTTGGTGAGCCCTCTTAACCTTTTGCGAGTGACTATTTTTCCCACTTGTGACTTATCTTTAATCACTTTCGTTCAGATTCTGCTTCTAAGAGAGTGTCTTTAACCCAAAGCGAGTCACGTGTATCTGAGCTCATTTTGAAGCTACTCGAAAAGCCGCCAGGTCGGTCTGCTCTATTAACCAAGGACAAGTTGTGTCTTTATAACCTCCTCCCTAACGGATAGAAGGCCTTGGGGCGTCTACCTATTCGTCTTCCTGGCTCTAAGCGTTTATTGTTGTGTTCAGAAGTGTTTGCTTCATCAACTCCCTTATTTCTAGGTATGTTTTGTTGATTTGATAGTTTCTTTATTGAGGTCCCTTTGGCACCCAAGTTCCGCATTCTTGAATCTATCTTTGGTTTTTTCGTGTGACAAAGAGTTTCGACTTCGGAAGCCCCTATTCTTACTGACGCTTTGAATCGATCTACTATTGTTGTTGTTGTCGTTGTTAAGAGGTTAGCTGAGTTACCTGTCGACCCGCCAACTAAGAGATTAAAGCTGGATATTCCTGCTTATGTGATTTCCGGGGGTACTTCCGGCAGAGAAACAGGAAGTGGTGCTTTCCCGTTATCCCTTCCAAGTACATCAGGAGCGGGTGCGGATGTCATGCCGCGTATTCCAGCTTCTCGGTCCACTGAGCCTTTAAGGCCTCTTGATCCTCCAACGGATTTTACTGATTTTGTGAAACTTGTTCTTTCTGGACCAACATTTTCTAATATCTTGTTACCCTCTATTTCTTCAAACATGGTGGATTTCTACCAGCATTTGATAACTCGACAGCTTAAGGTACAACATTTCCTTTTCAATCTGGACTTTCCATTTGTCGCGACTATATGCTAAATGCTTCTAATTTCACAGGTTATCAAGGAATGGCACTTATCTAAGCCCATTCCTTCTTCCTCATCTGTTGAAATCATTCGACTTCGAGAAGCGAACACAACTTTGAGCGACGAATGTGAGAGGTTAAAAGCTTCCTTGGAACATGCCGAGTTAGCTTTAGGGAAAGAGAGGCAGACTAGGGACGCGACCCTAGACAAGGTATCGGCCTTAGAACACCAGATAGCGGAAGATGTGGTTACTCATGCCGATAAGCTTCATAAGAAGGACGAGAAGCTTTCACGTGTTGCCCAGATAATCTATGCAGTTGAAGACATAATTCTAATTTTTTGCAAGTCCACCTTCCGCAGATTATGTCTGACTGTTATGAAGATGCCTTATTTCACCTTCTTTCCGATAACTTTCAAAGTCTCCCTGAACTCCGAATCTCCAAAGTTCCCCCTTTCGTCAAGGATTGGGTTATGGAAAGGATTAAGTTGGACGAACAAGGTGTTGATATTCCGTAGAGGAGTGAACCCAAAGTCGAGGACCTTTTATATATTAACCATCTTCTGGAGGATTTAGGCGATGGAGGGGAGACTCTCGCTTTTGTTGGCAATGGTGGGGAGAATGACGGCGGTGGTTCCAGAGGTAGTGGCCGCCAGGACAAACATATTGTCCATGACTCTGAATCATCATTGCTTAAAGAAGGTGGCCTCTCCAGTCTTTCGGGAGGGAAGAAAGCTATTGGTCTTGATGTTCCTTCTCCTCGGGTATAATTCTCAATCTGGACGCATTTTTCTCTTTCCCTGAATATTTGACTATAACTAGTCTCCTGTCATTACAATAGACAAAAGAAAAGTTGTTTCCTTCCTTAAGCAGAGTTAGGTAACAAATAGAAGAATTCAAACCGTTTTTATGTAAAGTAGGAGGCACACTTGTAAATTTAACTCAGCGATCTATGTAACGTTTGTAGGGAGTTCCCTTTTATTACATGTGAAGGCTAATATGCTTGTTTGCATCATGACAGAATTTTGTTTATCATAAGGATGCATTATGTATGATTTTTAGATTGAAAAAGGATTTTGGAATGACACCTACCTATGCTTTCAGGAAAAAGGCGTTCTCTTGAGGAACCTAAGAGTGTTTACACCGCATTCCCTCAGCTCTCCTTTAACTTTCTGAGCGGAGATCGTGAAGCGATACTAAAGAGTTTAAGGGTTAAACATGTTGAGATACTATGTAAACAATAAATGTATGAAGATGTGATCTTTTTGTAATTCCCTTTTTATCTAGATGTCAAAGTAGATTGGTTTCGGGTTTAACTCGCGCAAAGTTCTATAGGAAAAGTGGTTTTATTCTTGCAAATTGAAAAGAAAAGAAAATCGTTACTATTCTTCCGTGTGTCTGTGGGTAGGTTGATCGACGTGAGATCCTGCCATCTTGGAGCAGAGCATCGCCAGCGAACGAGAATCTTCCTATGTCTCAAGAGAGGAAGATTTTACATCAGAATTTATACATCAAACATTTGACTGAGAGGATGAGCGCTCCGAAAGAACAGCTAGAAAAGAGAGATAGGGCTATTCTTGGATTAAGGGCATACATAAAGACTACACCTTCTATCGAGTTTGAGGATGAATTGAGTCGCTTTTACCAATGTAGTGTTGACTTGGAAATTGATTTGAACAATGCCACTGCAAAGTGCGAGACGTGGGAATATTGTTTTAAGAATATTCCTATCATGACGGTATCTTCATCTTCTGGAGTTGCATCCGCTTGCGAGACCCCTATCAGTCAGAAGTTTTATTACTTGAATAGCCCTCCCCCCGGGCTAAAGGAATCAACCATCTCCGAGTGGTGAAAAAGGTGGTAGCCGAGATGAAAGGGTCCTATGACACTAAGTTGATTAAGGATTCTCATGACCATGTCGTCAGGTATGCTGACCAAACTAGACACATACAAGAAGAAAGGCATAACTTGCATATGGATGTTTTCTAGTTGGAGAAGTAAAACAGATCTCTTAGGTCAATGTGTAGGGCTTATAACAGAGCCTTGAAACTTCAAATTAAATCTTTTGATCATTTAGATGGAACGAGTAGGACAATGTGGAAGCTTAACAAATTACTAGGCATCGCGCTTCATCATGCCATCGACCCTCCTTTGCTTGATGATGGAGATGACTCAGATTTTTAATAATATGTTGCATTTGTGAGATACAATCATACCTGTAATCAGGGTGTTGAGAATGTAATTTTTTGGTGAGTGAACTTTGTGTATTGACAATATCTATTATGTAAATAGTTGTAGTTATGAAACATGGATAACAATTGTTTGTATATAAATGGTTTGAGAAGTTTTCCTGAGTGAGGAAAGAGATAACCCTTTTACCTGGAATTGTTTTGATGATGAACCTCTCGCTTTCTTCCAAATTTTGCTTTGTGGTCTGTCCTTCGTGAGTACATATACGGTTGCTCTAATTTGAGATAACCATTTCGGAGTTTTCCTGTTGGTCAGTTATCACCTTCCGGGTCCGTTTCAGATCGGGATTACTCAGACTTAGGTGTCGGTGTAAGACCTGATCTCCTCTTCTAGCGTTCAATGTCAGCCAAATCAACTCATATTTGGGTTATTCATAGTAGGAGGCCGGGAACTCGCTTTCAGTTTTTATGGAAGGTTGAATCACCCGATTTCGGTGTTGAGATAAGACCGGGATCCTCCTTTCGGTGCTTTGCGATGGTCCTTCCTGACCCAGATTCGGGTGTCGACATAGGTAGAAGATCGGAAACCCCTTCCAATATTTGTAAGAAACCGCTTCAACCCAGATTAGGGTATTTATATAGATAGGGGACTAGAAACTCTTTCCAGTATATGTGAGGAACTGAATTAACCTAGATTCAGGTATGGAATGATTGAAGACCAGAGATCCCTTCCGGCATTAACGTTTTGGTATTTTGCCTGGATTTGATTTGCGAAGCAGAGGTTGTGCGTGCTTCCTGAGCCACTCTTTGGGCTTTTGATGTCAAAGCAGAGGATGTACATACTTTGTTGGCCACTTTCTGGGCCTGTGTGTCACGTGCTCTTGGCTAGCTTATCCACAAGCAGGGCATAAGGCTTACCCGATCTCCCTCCAGGAGGCGCCTTATCCTTACCATCGTAGGTGATGATAAGGTCTTAGAAACTTAGACGGGGCCATCGTGGGCACAAAACTAAGGTTTACTCTTTTGATGCTCTAAACTGACCATTGTAGCCACTGATAGAGGCTTACACGCCACCCCCTCCGAGGGGTGCCCTGTCCTGGCCATCGTAGGTGATGATATGGGTTTGCATTCCCTTCTGCGGGTAACAGGGAACATAAGAAGAGGTAGGACATGCTCTTCTACGAGCAGAGGTAGGACGTGCTTAGTTCTAGCAGAGGCAGGGCATACTATTCTACGAGCAGAGGCAGGGCGTGCTAATTTTATTTACACTGCCACGACCATTTCTGGTGTGAAAGGGCTTACGCTTTTGATGCTTTAACCTAGCCCCCTCTGAATTGGGCATGGAAAAAGACTAACACACCACCCCCCTTGGGGGAATGCCTTGCCCGAACCAATTTGGTGATAATACGGATTTTTCTTTTCTTTTATCCATTTATGACTTGACCTGTCCTTGGTCATTTTAAGTTTGTAGGGATTTTCTTCCTCGCAATCGGATAGATAACTTTTCCTTTACTATTTATAAAAGATTTTAGCAGCATGACCTCTTACGCTTTCTTTACATATCTTTGTAATTTTCCTTGGTTTAAGAACTTGATGATCATTCCCTCTAAAACTCTGCACTGGTTTGTTTCGTGTCCATTTACCATATGGTAGTAGCAATACGACCCTTCTCTCTTGGCTTCATTCTTAGGTTTCTTCTTTAACGATGGCCAAAGTTCAACTCACGTCTAGTCAGGAAATAGATACCCTCAATCGATGTTGCGAGCTTACAAACTTTTGGTAATCTTGACTCGAAATTCCTCTTTCTCTATTTTATTTTGGCCCTTTTATTACTTAAATTTTATATTCCTTACTCATCCCTATGCTTCCTTTTAATTGCCTTTCGACATGGGGGTATATGTGTTTCAGATTTTTTATTGGTATGAGAAATGAATGCTTTCTCAACTCTTTGTTCGAATATGGCTCCTCTAGCCTTTGTGAGGATGGCTTCTTTGGTATGGAGAAAGGAGTTACATCCTTCCATCGAGGATTGGCATAGGGAAAAAATTGGGGATGGCCTAAGTGAAAGGGGTTAATGCTCCATCGATCAGGATCATAAGGTTCTACATCTTTCTCTTTCTCTTAGGTACGTAGGGTTTATAATTTAAGCCTTTCGATCACCCATGGATCGTCAATATTTGTCCTAGCCATGGAAAAATCGTTAGTAACTGGGAGAGGTCTTTTATTCATAATGTTCGCCTCTTCAAGGTTTAGTCCAGTCTAGGATGGAACAACACAAGTGGATATGTGGAAAGGTTAACCACAGGGACAGAGGTTCAGGTCCTCCTTCTAGTGCCAAAATGTTAACGATATTTTTCGTCAACACTGGAGGTAGGTTAATGGGGATGGATCTAAGAGGGAGAAGTAGGTTGTTTAACTTTCACAAGCTTAGGTTGGTTCTCCGCCTCTGGATGCTAAGGCTTTGGAAAGAAGGATCGCTAATCTGTTACTCTTGGCGAAGGATTTTTAATGGCATATAGTGAGGAACTCTACACCAAAATCACTAGGAGATCTAAGCTGGTAAGGAGGTCAGAGGCTCACAGGAAGGGTTTAAACCTATGGGAATGGGTTTTTCCTTCAATCTGCAAGAGGGTCCAGACAAGAATCCATGCATTCGTGGGAAATAAACAATAAACTATGATAATTAATGATTAAGAAAAACAGTATGACAAACTCACAGGAAGATGCTTTGAATATGGATGCTTCGTTTATTAATCTTTGATTTAGAATACATGATCAGAGTAGAAGAAATTCTTTAATTGATCCCCGTCTCAGGGTTTTAAGAGAAGAGATACAAGGTTCAGAACAAGAAAATCCATTCCCCCCTAAATGTGACCCCTTGAGTCCTATTTATAGAAAACTTGGAGCCCCTTCCACTGTTGAGCCGTTGGGCCTTTGGGAGCCTTCGTTGACCGCCTTTTTCCTTGGTCTCGGATATTTTTTCTTTCGGCCGCTTTGCGATGCTAATTATGACTTTCTCAATGAAGGTTTTGGCTAGTCATCAGCCTTTTCGAGGGGTATATATGCTCACTGTTGTGGTAGCTTTTCGGAAGATATCTTGAGCTTTCGTGTGTATATTCTTGGTCGTAGTCTTTCGGATATAGGCTTCCGGTTTTCCCGTGAATACTTAGAGGGGCCAACCCTCATTATGTATGTGGTTAGCTGCTGGTTCGGAATTACTGTCAATGTCTATGCTAAGTAGACTAGTGCGGATAGCTTGTATCCCTTCCAAGATTATGGTCTGCATTTCGGTGGGATATCCAGGTGTAGCCTGATCTTCCAGAAGGTTGCTCCAGGTGACTCGCCTGCTGTTTTATCAATACGGCCTTTCAGCATTTGCACGATAGGCGCCTGGGAAATGGGTTTCGGATAATCTTTATACGCTTCTGTCTTTGAGGATCTTGACGTATCGGTATTAGGCAGGTTAATACAGAAGGTTCCCTTGGACTTCGATTGACGGATTTCTCGCCTTTATCTTTCTTGGTTTCTGATTAGGATGACTTTTTGTCGTAGAATCCCCTGTCGGGTTGACGCTATCGGAAGGGTCCTGTCTGTAACACCCCACGTCCATTAATGTCACCCTCAAAGGGAATGCATTAACTTTCATGGAACATTATTAGTGTATAGAATAGAATATAACAAGACAGATACATATATTGGTACATGAAAATTTTAAAACAACTTTTATTGCAGCGGAGAAATAGTTTGATTACAACAACTTCATAAACCAACAGTAAAACCAAGTACACTTAATATCCATCTTGACAAATTGTTTTCTGAGTACATAAAGTAAAAAAGCATAACCCCAACACAAGTAGCCATAAAAGAGATGAGCTGAACTTTACTTTCAGCAATCCAAGCACTTCCAAAGGAGAGAAAAAGAGATCCAAGATCAAGCTCCACTAGTACTTGTCCCACCCTGAGAACCTGGGGGGGGGGGAAGAAAAGAGGCGAAAGGGGGTCAGACATAAAGTCTGGCGAGTATAATAACTTTAACAATATAATTATTAAATTAATTAGGATAAGGCATAACTGGTAAAACAAGGTATGACCGTGAAACAAGTGGGCATAACAAAGCAAACAAGAGGAATATTCTGGCATTAATCTCGTTCCTAATCACTATACGATAATTACTATACTGCACCATTACTAGTCACCCTAAAAGTTTATCCCACCTACAGAACATAATAATGATAATGGTAGTTTCGTGTACCCCTAGTTTCCTTCATAGGTGCAGCCTGCCCCTATCTCCACTAGTTGTACCCACTTCCCCCATGCGATCGGCTCCCCAACTCATAGATACCCGTGCTGATCCTACAGTGGGGTGTATCACTCCCCAAAGTGGCAACCCAATACCACTAAAGATGCACGGATTATATCTACACGATGCAACAACGTCTTACCTACCAGCCCGAGCCCACGCACGCACATGACCCCGTTGGACTTGTGTTGCCACCGCTAACCCGTTTTGATCTCTTACAATCAAACCTAGTAAGCGTGTCCCGTCCTCGATTTAACTCGAGCTCACAAAGATACTTAATGGGTTACTGTTTTGAAAAGAGTCCCCATGTTTGACACAAGCTTTCCACCTATGCTTGGTCCCCACTAGAACTTCCCACTTAACCCCTTCTTATTCATGTCTTCTTACATGTTTTCAACTTGGTTAAGTGTTTCTAATCGTATTTCACATGCCACCCAGGCCACCCACTTAACCCACATGTCCCACCACATGTTTATCTGGTTAAGTGTTACTTAATTCATTAGAACCGTAACCTTGTAAAGACCTCCCACATTAGACTACCGTTTGCGGTTGCTGGATTTGCCGGGCGGGTCCGGGCAGTCTTATACTGTAAACGAGCCTAACCTTATGTCTTTACAATTGTTATGCATTTAATTTATGCCTTTGACCCCTCACATTAGACTACCGTTTGTGGTTGCTGGATTTGACGGGCGGGTCCGGACAGTCTTATACCACAAACGAGTCTAACCTCGCGTCTTAGGTTGTTAATTATTACACATAATTATTTAACCCCAAATTGTATTAATATCCCTATTCAAATTTGTCAATAAATTCCAAATTAATTTATGTCCATAGTTGTCACCTAAATTATGTCCATAATTTCAGGTATATAAAGTTATACCAATTAATGTCTCAATTTAATTATATGCCTTTAAGGCCATTTTATGCCAATTCACAATTATGTATATTCAATATTTTCCCATTGTCCCCACACTATTCATAGGATTTAATATGACATAGGTTAGACTCGCAAATAATCTAACTTATAAAAAGAAAAGCAACATCACATCTTGCATAACACATAAAATAGATCTAAATTATGACATAAGTTTGCATAGCCAATAACTTGTATAGGCAATGGGTATACATAAACTTGTATAAACTATCATGGATCTAAATATAGATCTAAACATAAAGATGTGAATTTGCATATATGGATATGGTTTTCCTATAATTTGCATATGAATTTCATTCAAACTATCATATGTATCTACATACAAAACTAGCATAGGCAAGGGCATGTAAAACATAAATTTGCATAACTATGTACTGCCATGGATCTAAATATAGATCTAAACATAAAGATGTGAACTTGCATATGGATCTAAACATGTAAATTAATGTGACATGCTTGCATATAAACTAGCATATGTATCTACATGATTCACATATGAACTTGTGTATAATCCACCTACAGACTTGCATATAATTCATAAACCAGCATATGATTTAACATCCCAAACTGGCATAAGATTCATATACATCCCAAACTTTCATAAGATGAATCAAGTTAAACATGTACAATTCAACATATGAAACAGATCCACAATAACAAAACTGTCAATGATAACATCACATGATTCAAAGTCATAATTCTCATAATCCCAATTATAACTTACCATAATTAAATTAATTAATTATTTTGTGAAAGAAATTATACTCACAAACAAAAGAATAGTCTTGTTTTTCTGGGATCTGTATTCTGAAACTGAATTTCTCGCCTTTGATGTAGACTAATTGTTATCCTAATTTAGATTAGATTTGATTTTGATTCTTGCTTCTATCTTGTTTTTGAGTTGAAAGAGAACGGTGGCTACTCTAGGTTCTTCATCGACAGCATGGCGGCTCTTAGTATGAATTACTGTGATTTTAGGTTGAGAGTTAAGTTGCTTATATAGAATTTTAATTAATTTAGAGCCGTCAGATTAACCTAGAAACAATCAAGACCATCCAGTCAAGATAGAATAACACCTCAGCCCTAATGACTCAGCACTGAGTCAAAACATCATCACCTTTCAGATCTGCCCGTGGGGGGGGGGGGGGGGGAGGGAGGGCAGGTCGACCCCCTGGTCGACCTAGCTTTAGGCGGGAATTTTCCCGCCCAGCCCGCTTCCCTGTTTCAAATTTGAATTTGAAATTTTCTGAACCTGTGTTGTTTTTAATTTATTTAAATTCTGAAACTTCGGAAGGCCATAACTTCTTCATACGAAGTCTAATTCACACAAACTCGGACTCTATCTCAAGCAGAATTCCGAGACGAACGCAATGGCGCAACTCATTTCCCTTAATTCTCACATTTGAAATTAAGTATTCTTTAATTCGTTAATTTTAATATTTAAAATCATAGGGTGTTACATTCTACCCTCCTTGAAGCGTTTTGCCCCCGAAATTTCCAAGTTAAGGAGAATGTATATCCTAACATCCAATCATCCATCTACTCAATCATCAAACACATGCATCCATTGTCCTTACAAGATGTATAATGCCGTATGAACATATGCAGAAAGTGTTTGTGTATGTTCCTTATCTAATGCAAAATCAGGCGGTCTACTGATTCTGTTGACCTCATTAATGCAAATCATGATAGTGCCATGCGTCCATTATGTATGCGAAAGAATCCTAACGATACATATTATTTCTACATGCGTGCATAACCATTCATCAAAATGAAGCATCCATATGATAACATAACCATTATACATCCATAAATTTAGATATGCACACACGTTTATATGCAATATGAAGGTGATTGAGCCGATCTAGTGCCTAATGTGTGTGTACATGCATCCATGAGCAACCACTAGCAACCACTTGCATCCATTTGCGTCCATCAAACATAACATGCCTCAAACACATGTTTGCAACCATAGGGTTCTTCTTAACTAAAGATCGAAGATGTCATCGCAAAGATAATACTAAATGAAAAGACAATTATCAACAAAGCGGCAGAAAAAGGAGAAGTTAAAACATAACCTCAAAAAGGAAAGGGTACAGCGTACGCATCTTGTCTTCCGTCTTCCAAGTCGCGTCTCTTTGATCATCTCCCCATTGCACTTTGACCAACTTGACCTCTTTGTTGCGTAGCTTTTTGACCTTCGATCCGAGAATGTGTGTAGAAGCTCGTCTAACCGTGGCATTGCGCTCTACTTCCTCTTCCTTGAGCGTGCTTGGCTCCACCACTTCCGCCGTATCGTGTAAACACTTGCGCAGATGCGAAACGTGAAACACGTCATGAACACCACTGAGCTTCTCTGGCAACTCTACTCTATACGCCATCTGACCAATCCTCTGTTTAATTGGAAAGGGTCCTACGAATCTCGGTGCCAACTTCCCTACTGATCCAAAACGGACTACGCTTCTCAATGGTAACACCTTAATAAAAACCATGTCCCCAACATCGAACTCAAGATCGGTTCGTCTCTTATCAGCATATGACTTCTGTCGCTCTTGTGCCGTCTTCATTCGACGTCGAATTAGTTCTATCTTCTCCAAAGTCTCCCTAATCATGTTAGGTCCAAGCAAAACCTTATCTGTGGGTTCCCACCAACAAGTAGGTGATCGGCACGGTCATCCATAAAGAGCCTAAAAAGGTGCCATGCCAATGCTAGTCAGAAAGCTATTATTATAGGCGAACTCCACTAATGGAAGATGTTCTTCCCATGTTCCTCCAAAGTCTAGGATGCATAGCCTCAGAAGGTATTATAGAATCCGGTTTACTCTCTCGGTCTGGCCATCCATCTGAGGGCGATAAGCGGTACTTAAGCACAATTGTGTTCCAATCGCCTCTTGTAAGCTTTTCCAAAATTCGCTTGTGAAAATGGGATCTCCATCGCTCACAATGCTAGAGGGTATGCCGTGCAGACGAATTATCTCTTGAAGGTAAACAGATGCTAACCATGCGGCGGTCCTCCTACTTTTAATGGGAATAAAATGGGCACTTTTGGTAAGTCTGTCTACAATTACCCAAATCCCCGTATTACCCTTCCTTGATCTTGGCAACCCATCTAAAAAATCCATGGAAACACTTTCCCATTTCCACAGCGGAATCTCTAAATGGTGGAGCAAACCTCTAGGCTTCTTTTACTCCGCCTTGACTTGCTGGCACACTAAGCATCTAAAAACAAACTCAGCCACGTCCTTCTTCATTCCGGCCTAAAAGAAAACTCGCTTCATATCCCTATACACCTTGTCACCACCGGGATGTATGGTCATCTTAGAGCGATGTGAGTCTTCAAGAATTTCCTTCTTCAAACTCTCGTCTTATGGTACGCAAAGTCTCCCATCTCTACGCAACCATCCTCTCTCATCTATAGTATATCTATTAAGATGACTCGAAGACTCCCCTCCTATAAGCTTTCCTACTATATCAACCAACTGTGGGTCATCTTGCTGTGCCTCTCCAACTCGACCCAAAAGTGTAGGTTGCACCTCTAACGATGCCAACAATCCGGGTACATAATCGACAAAGGGTCTGAAGTCAAAGGTAGATATATACTCCAAACTATGTCGTTCTACGAACAAAGGACTTAAAGTCAACTTCTTTCTACTTAAGGCGTCGGCTACAACGTTACCCTTGCCACGGGTATAAGCAATCTCAAAATCGTAGGATGCCAAAAACTCCATCCACCTCTGTTGCCTCAAGTTTAGATCTTTCTGCGAGAACAAGTACTTTAGAGATTTATGGTCTGTATACAACTCACACCTCTCGCCAAGCAAATAATGACGCCATGACTTAAGCGCAAAAACTATGGCAGCCAACTCTAAGTCATGGATAGGGTAATTTTTCTCGTGGGCTTTCAACTGCCTTCCACCATAGCATATCACCCTTCCCTCTTGCATTAAAACTGTGCCAAGCCCTGTCCCGCAAGCATCGGTATATACTGTGAATGGCTTACTACGGTCTGGCAAAACTAAAACTGGAGCTGTCGTCAAAGCTCTCTTTAGACATTGGAAAGCATCGTCGTAGCCAACATCCCATGAAAAAGTCAAGTTCTTCTTCATTAACCGAGTGAGTGGGGCTGATATCTTCGTGAAGTCCTTAATGAACTTCCTATAATAACCAGCCAGCCCTTAAAAACTTCTTACTTCTATAGCGTTCTTAGGAATTTTCCAATCTTGGATTACCACCACCTTTGCGGGATCCACAGCTTTCCCTTCCTTAGAGACCACGTGTCCGAAGAACCTCACTTCTTTTCTCCAAAAATGGCACTTGGAGAACTTAGCTTTAAGTTGATGCGCTCGTAGGATCTCTAAGACTTCCCTAAGATGTAGGGCATGATCTTCTTCACTTTTAGAGAAAATCAGGATATCGTCCACAAAGACTACCACAAACTTGTTTAGAAACTCCCTAAACACCCTACTCATTAAGTCCACAAAGTATGCAGGTGCATTCATCAAACCAAAAGGCATGACGAGCCACTCGAAGAAACCGTTAGGAGTTCTAAATGCAGTCTTATCTATGCTGTCTTCAGCCACCCTTAGCTGATGAAACCTTGTAGCCAAATCCAGTTGCGAGAAAACCGAAGCACCCACCAACTGATCGAATAAATCATCTATTCTCGACAATGGGTGTATGTTCTTCATTGTTAGTTTATTCAGCTCTCTATAGTCCACGCAAAATCTAAGTGAACCATCAGCTTTCGTAGCAAAAAAGACTGGAGCACCCCACTCCGAAATACTTATACTTATGAACCCCTTCTCAAGCAACTCTTTCACTTGCTTACTGAGTTCTCTTTTCTCTCTAGGATCCATGTGGCGCACTAGTAATGCAACTGGCTTTGCATTATCTACTGGGTATATTCGAAAGTCTATCTCGTGCCTCGGGGGTAAACCTTGAACCTCATCAAAGACGTCACTATATTCACGGACCACACAAACAGATTCCAAATCATCATTGGATGTGTTAAGAGATTCTAGGTAGCTAAGCATTACCGGACCTCTAGGGTCACAAGAAATATCGAGGGTCTTTCCACAACGAGTCAACAATCTAACTACCTTTCTTTCACAATCTAGGATGACACCGTATCTAGCTAGCCAATCCATGCATAGAATCAAGCCGTAGCCCATGAAGCCAAGAACGAAAGCATTGCATTCAAACCCAACGCCCGAGATAGACACTCTCAAATCCCGACAAATCATTGAAAGATGAGCCGAACCACCAATAGGATTTGAGACTACTATGGGATCCGTAACTAGACTAGTATTTAGGTGCAGTGTTTTAACTAACAAAGCAGATACAAATGAGCGTGAATCGCCAGAGTCAAACAAAGTACGAATAGGATGATCAAACAGAAAAACTAAACTTTCAACAGAAATGTTTCTACCTCTCACCTGTCCTAGTGCCATGAGAGCATGAATCTACCCTCTTGCCTGTCCTGGTGCCATGAGAGCCTGAATCTGCCCTCCAGAAGTGGACCCTGTCCTTTTCCCTTGCCCTTGTTTCCTCGGGGAGTCTTTAATTAGATGTCCTGCCTCTCCACAGTGGAAGCAGCCTATCTTCTTCTTTTTCCTACAGTCCTTGCTCAGATGTCCTGGTGTCCCACAATTAAAGCACCTCTTCTTTCCCTTGCTATTGTTATCCTTACCACCTTTCTTGTTTTGCTGTTATGTTTTATTTTGATCCCCTTTCTTCTCCGGTGCCTTGTTAGCATTAGCACCCTTCTCCTCTTCATGCATAAGCGCCATGTCAACCAATCTCTCAAAGGTAGCCCCCATCGGAATGTGGGTAATAGCCAACCCATGTAGCGGCTCATTCAAACCTTTAACGAACCTCAGGGCCTTCTTCTCAGGTATGTTCACCAAGTCTAAGCCAAATCTCGCCAACCGATTGAACTTGTTTACGTACTCCTTTACTGACAAATTTCCTTGCTTCAACGCTAAGAACCTCTCCATATATAAATTTTCTTCTACTCGTGAGAGAAATTTCATCTCGAACATACGCCAGAAATCCATCCATGTCTCCACTGAACGCTCTCCATTCGTGACCTCCCACCAAAACGAAGCTTCGTACTTCATTAACAAAGCAGCCAATTGGACCTTCCTTCCATCTTCTACCTCGAAAATACCAAATAGATCTTCCACCTCCTTAAGCCAATTTCAAACTTGAACAAACGTCTCTGATCCGTGAAAAGGTTTCCCACCCATTTCCCTAAAATCTTTGCATATCTTCGAAAAAGTATCAAAACGAGGTGGGGGAGGAGAAGGAGCGACTGCAGTTGGAGGAGGAGGAACATTTGCTGGGCCTGCGGTAGTGGCCATAGCCTTCAGAAACCTTCTAAACCAACCTGGTATCGGTATGCCCTCGGGTATCTCACGTTCCCCAGACATGCTGAAAAAGAAAAAGAAGAGATTCAAAATGGAAAATCGAAGGAAAGATATATAGCTCTTGGGGATTATGTTTTAAAACAAACTTTTCTCTTGAAAATACTTTCCTTAAAACATATTTTTGAAAGTATTTCTTTATAAAATGTTTTTGAAAAACAATTTTTCAAAATTCGTATCTGTTCTGGTAACCTTCAGCTCTGATACCACGTGTAACACCCCACGTCCATTAATGTCACTCTCAAAGGGAATGCATTAACTTTCATGGAGCATTATTAGTGTATAGAACAGAATGTAACAAAACAGATACATATATTGGCACTTGAAAATTTTCAAACAACTTTTATTGTAGCAGAGAAATAGTTTGATTACAACAACTTCATAAACCAACAGTAAAACAAAGTACACTTAATATCCATCTTGACAAATTGTTTTCTGAGTACATAAAGTAAAAAAGCATAACCCTAACATAAGTAGCCATAGAAGAGATGAGCTGAACTTTACTTTCAGCAATCCAAGCACTTCCAAAGGAGAGAAAAAGAGATCCAAGATCAAGCTCCACTAGTACTAGTCCCACCCTGAGAACCTGGGGGGGGGGGGGGGGGGGGAAGAAAAGAGGCGAAAGGGGGTCAGACATAAAGTATGGCGAGTATAATAACTTTAACAATATAATTATTAAAGTAATTAGGATAAGGCATAACTGGTAAAACAAGGTATGACCGTGAAACAAGTGGGCATGACAAAGCAAACAAGAGGAATATTCTGGCATTAATCTCGTTCCTAATCACTATACGATAATTACTATACTGCACCATTACTAGTCACCCTAAAAGTTTATCCCACTTATAGAACATAATAATGATAATGGTAGTTTCGTGTACCCCTAGTTTCCTTCATAGGTGCAGCCTGCCCCTATCTCCACTAGTTGTACCCACTTCCCCCATGCGATCGGCTCCCTAACTCATAGATACCCGTGCTGATCCTACAGTGGGGTGTATCACTCCCCAAAGAGGCAACCCGATACCACTAAAGATGCACGGATTATATATACACGATGCAACAACGTCTTACCTACCAGCCCGAGCCCATGCACGCACATGACCCCGTTAGACTTGCGTTGCCACCGCTAACCTGTTTTGACCTCTTACAATCGAACCCAGTAAGCGTGTCCCGTCCTCAATTTAACTCGAGCTCACAAAGATACTTAATGGGTTACTGTTTTGAAAAGAGTCCCCATGTTTGACACAAGCTGTCCACATATGCTTGGTCCTCACTAGAACTTCCCGCTTATCCCCTTCTTATTCATGTCTTCTTACATGTTTTCAACTTGGTTAAGTGTTTATAATCGTATTTCACATGCCACCGAGGCCACCAACTTAATCCCCATGTCCCACCACATGTTTATCTGGTTAAGTGTTACTTAACTCATTAGAACCGTAACCTTGTAAAGACCTCCCACATTAGACTACCGTTTGCGATTACTGGATTTGCCAGGCGGGTCCGGGCAGTACCACATTAGAACCGTAACCTTGTAAAGACCTCCCATATTATAATCGTTGTTTGGTGAAATTTCGGGTGTAATTTAGAATGGTTTGAAGCTGTGCATGTGACCGGTCGGTAGGGGTGTGGTAGGCCGACCGGTAGGGGAATTCATGGCTTGGGGAACAAGCCAGAAAGCTGACCGACCGGTAGGGAGGGAAGGAGACCGACCGATCGGAAGATATTGGCAAATTGTGCAGGGATTTAGAAGACCGACTGGTAGGCAGAAGCAGAAGGCCGACCGACCGGTGGGAGTTGTGCTTTAGGGAACCGACTGGTGTAGTTCCTGGAATAACCGACTGGTGGAGTTCAAAGAAGGACCGACCGGTCAAAGTAGCAAGTTTTAGGTGATTCCAGAAGGGGATTTTGAGACCGACTGGTATAGAACAAGAGGGGACCGACCGGTATGTTTTGGGAGGACCAACCGACCGGTGTTGATTTCCTGAAAATTTATATTTTCGGGTACGGTTCCGATTTTCATAAAAAGGCGTTTTAATAAAATTTCGGGCAGCGGTGTCTGAACCCGTGCCGCAGCACAGTGGTGTAATATGGCTAGGTGATGGTGTAACTTCAACGTGGATTCAAGTAGGAAGGTTCGAAGTGTTGAATGTGTTCGTTGATCGGTATAGAACATCGAATGAGGTATAACTCAAGGGTTGTGAGTTGGTGTATAATGGTTGCTTGAGAAGTTAGCTCGAGCAAAGAAAAGTCATCAAGTTTGGATGACTAGATATGTAGAGACCGAGAGATTATCGTTGTCATAAGTTCTAGCAAGCTCGAAGAAGGGGTACGATGGAGACATTGTCAAGTTAGGACATTGTCAAGTGCCTTGGGTTTCGGGGAGAGGCCTAGTTGTCAAGTTAGGACATTGTCAAGTTTGGACACAGAGTTATACAAGAACTGGGGTTACCATTAGCCCTTGACATATGGCTAGTTTGGCCGTCATACGATCAACGATGGTTTCGAAGCAGGATTGGCGGTGATAGCTAGAGTCTGTCATGCATGTTGGATGTTTCATTTGTGCTATCTCATGTGAGTTATCCAAAGTCAAGGGAGATGTTCTTTGAGTGCTGGACTGATATTGGTTTAGGCCTCTGGGGAAGGTGCTTGGGGAATGTCGAACTTGATTAGGATGGTTCACATGGGATCTATATAATCTGGATGCTATGGGTGCTATTGATGATTGTTCTGATTCCATGGATGTATGGTTGTTCCTTGGTTGTATGGATTGTAAAGGCTATCACTGTCCGATGTGGGGAAGGCAGGTGTAGGTTCTTCTCTAGTAATTGGTAGATTGGGTTGTTTATCTACCTACTCTCATATACTTTATTGTTGATATCTGTTAGCTGTTTTACCGCTCACTAAGACTGTTGTCTGACTCAAGGTTTTATGTTTCCTCTTATTACCTTGGGTTGTTCATCCGGTTGTGGATGGGCAGACTAAGTAGCAGGTAGCAGGTAATAGCTTGGCGAGACGTTGATGTTGATCGATGGCGAGCAGGAGCTTTTCGTATCAGTCTTACTACTATCTAGTATTTCCGCTGTTATTTGGATGTTCTCTGAGGGAAGTAGTGAGGACCATTGTACAGAAATTCGACATTACTTAAGTTTTATGGATATTTAGTTAGTTCTGATATGAGGTTTCAGTTTCTGTGCAATTATGCTTCACTATTAATACCTATTGTATATGATTCTATTATATTTTATCCTTGCACTGTGAGTTGAACGACAGGTTTCGATGATACTTACCTACTCTGATGATCGTCCATAACTGCCTGGCATGACTTTCAGTGCACTATTCCTCTTGTTAAGTGCAGGGGTTATGGGCAGTCGTCGCATACCTGACGGTAAATCCATATCTCAAAACGATCGATTTATCGGCCAACTGCTGCCAATTACTCAACCAATATTACCCATTGGTTAAAATAAAACAAATGTTGAATTTCAGGTCAATGGTCAACAATCAAATCAATAATCCTAACATATGGGTTTAACCAGTTCATATAATGATAATATAAAAATAAATAACATCTAATATAATTGAGGAATCCGGTTGGATTCCTCCAACATCCAAATGGGTTACTTCATATGATATCATTCAATTCAATTTTTACTGATTATTTCTATAACAGTAAAATAACAGCAATTTAATATCAATCAATTTATTTAACACTAACAACCAATTCAAGCCATTGGTTAAATTAAACACGTTTATTTATAAACGTGTTCAACAAGGTAAGTCATATTGTTTGAAACAATCGTTAAAAACGATTGGTTTTCATTTAAATTCAACTAACATGCGATTTAATCAATTCATACAATATATATATGTAAATAGTCAACAAACAATAAACAATCAGCAATTATAGCGCACAAGATAAAAAAAACCCAACTTATATTGTAACGACCCGCATTCTACGCATCGTAAGACCGTAGAATATTTATTTTATTTTCATACGATGTCGTATGGTCGTGCAACTTTGGGGAACGACTATTGGGGTCATTTCCCATGTTCACGATTTTTTCCAAATTTTAAATGACCGTTTTACCCCTGATGAATATTATTTCGCCTATAACTTTTGATTGGTTAGGAGTTTTGACATGAAACCACTTCCATTGGATTCAGATGATGGTTTACCTTTCCGTAGAGTGGTCACATTGATCAAACGTACTTACCATTTGGGAGATATGGCTGAAATAAGGTTTGGAAGGTGAAAAACAGCTTAAGCGGGCTTAATTGGGTAATTAGCAGCTAGGCCCATTAGGTATTTCGAGATTAGGGTTATATAAAGGCTGAAAGGGGTTAGAGAAACCCTTCTTTGTCATTTTTCCAACCGCCACTTACCTCTCTTCAACCCTAAAAATGGCTTCCACCTTCTAGAACACCTCTTAATCACCTTCTAATCACATATTAAGCTAAATAACATCAAATCAAGGCGGATTAGCATCAAATTCGAGATACGGCTGCTGTTATACCTAGGGATCCATGCCATATCATCTAAAATTTCAGATCTGAGTTTTATTTGTGGCCAAGGTGAGTGTTTAGCATGTTTATTCACTAATTACGGCTAACTAGGGGTGATTAGTGATAATTAGCGAAACTATGCTTTATAAAAATCTGGAAAAATATGTAAAAATTCTAAAATATTATTTTATGGCTCTGATAAAAATTTGGGTTAATTTGGATTAAGTTTGCTAATCCTATAGTCAAAACATGGTTAAGGAGTTTAAGGGAAAACCATGGATTTTGGGGTAGGTTTGATCTAAAATAACCTATATGCTTGATGTTTTGATCTTGTTGATTTAACCCTTATGTTGTTACTGTTGTTTGGAATGTTTTATGATTGCTTAATAAAATTAGAATGGTTGAAAATGCCGTCGTATGGCGAAAATGGATGAAAATAGCTTGCTGGAAATGCTGCAGAGATCCCAATTGGATCGGATAGGGGGATCGGATCAGGGTGTATGTCTCGAACCGGACCGGAGTGTATGTGCCGAACCGGAGTTGCGGTATCTTCAGCAACGCGCAAAGGCAAGGGCAACAAGAAAGGCCAACCGGATCGAATTGGAGCAGGGGAGCGGATCGGAGCTGAAGGGGAGAACCGGATCAGAATATGGAGATAAGAAGGAAGTACAAAGGGGACCTGAACCGAACCAAATTGATGGACCCGAACCGAACTAATATGACTGGAGCACTATGCATATTCGAACCGAACCGAGGCGTGGGCTATGATCACCGAACCGAACCTGGTATGGGGTACCGAACCGAACCGAAATCCAAGCTACTTCTTCATGGCGACTTTTCTGAAGACTAACTCCAATTCGACCAAAACCAAGATGCAAAGGGAGTCCAAATAGGAAGTTATTACTCAGGATCCAGCTGGGAACCAACGAGTTAACTTCATGATTGGGCTTCGCTGCGGGATGTTTGCAAAGGGTTATCGATATCCATAACTTTGGTTCACCGTTGAGAGAGGGGGCGGGTAGACAAACCAGAGCCATAGAAGTTTGGACTGGTTGACCTGTATCCCAGAGCCATGGAAGTTTGGACTGGGTAAGGGTTATTGGCTATAGACCAGAAGGGCATGGTCATGGCAATAGTTGTACGGAGTCCAGAAGGGCATGGACCCGTCGTGGCCCCAAATGGATGTGGTGATCAAAGTAGTGAATATCGTATGCTTTAGCACTGAGTGAGAGATGTGAGGATGATTGCTATGTTTGATGTTTGCTATCACCATGACGTGCACACTTCCACTTTTACACTATATGATGATGTTACCTTAGAGTATTGCACATCGTGTTGTGCTAACTCTTTGGTTGCAGGTCTAGGTTCAGGTATGATTTCTTATACCTGTTATTTGTTCATCTTAGAGATGTATACTTTCTACCACTCATACCAGACTGTTGTCTAACCCAGAGTTTTATGTTTCTTCTTATTACTCTGGGTGCTCACATAAGTAGATTAGAGACAGGTTAGGTGGTTGCACGAGTAGCTATACTGGAGACGAGCAGGAGGCTTCCATGTATGATATATATATATATTCTCCCTGTGTTAATGCTAGTCACTGCTTTGGGCATTAGTAGTGTACCTTTTCTATCTTGCTTTAGAGACAGTATTTTGAAGTTGTAATAATGATGGTTTGGATCATAAGCTGTATTTTTGGATTTTCCGCTGCTATGGATATGGTTTGGTGTTCAGCTTGTGTACTGACTCGCCTGTTTTATGTCAAGTTATGTTATTATTATATTTTATTCCATGTGCTGTGAGATATACTATAGGTTCTTTGTGATTCATTGTTTCAAACCCTTTTCTTCTAGCGACCCTCCCATGATAGTCAGGCATTGGCACAACGCATTTCTGAGGAAATGTCTGATGGTGCGGGGTGGTCGTCACACTTGGTATCAGAGCTCTAGGTTGCGTAGTTTGACCTAGGGAAGGTATCAGGGAGAGATAGTATACGTATATGAGAGTGCGTATTTGTTATATTTTGGTTTTCAAAGCTATATATATACTATTAGTATATCTAAGGATGATGTCACACTGCATTGGCACTACTAAGAAGATGGTTAATTGTTTTCTCTTTACAGATTGAACGATGAGCCGAAATATGAGGAGTTCGGCATGTAACACCGCATCGAGAGTTGAAGAGAGAGCAGGTTCAGGGGACAACCATGGGAATGTCCCTAACATGAGGACAATGTTTACTGCTTTCATGCGAGAGATGCTTAGGGATGCTCAGGGAGCAGTTCCTAATGCTGCTAATGGTGGTGGTGCAGTAGTGCAGGCGCCTAGGTTCGATTTCATCGAGCTTAACAAGGATTATACTAGTCTTGGTGGGAAGCCGTTCCACAGAACGGAGTCGGCTACGGATGTTCAGGATTGGCTTGATAGTTGTGAGCGCATCTTCAAAGACTTGGGGATCGATGATGCAACGAAGAGAAAGCTAGCGTCGCGTCAACTTCAAGGACGGGCAATGAATTGGTGGAATGCTATCAAAGCAGCTACTCCAGAATATCAGGTTACTTGGGATCAGTTTGCGACTCGTTTCAGCGATAAGTTTATCCCAGCTACTCAGAAATCCGAATTGTTAAGGATTTTTTTGGAGCTTAAGCAGAATGGTAGAGCGGTCTCGGAATATGTTACTGAATTCGATACCATATCGAAATATGGATTCTCTTATCGATACTGCTGAGAAGAAGAATGAAAGGTTCATAACTGGCTTGGATGAGTATTTGGGGGAAAGACTCATAAACCATATCGATGAGACTTTTGAATCTATTGTGGGGAAGGCTTTGAGATCGGAGAGCCTTTTCCCTAAGACAAAGACCAGGGTTGCTATTATATCTGCAGAGGAGCCAAAGCCGCAGGCAAGCGGTGGAGGCAAGAAAGAGTCTCAAAATAAGAGGAAACAGAACCAGACCAAGGAAGGTCAGAAAAAGAAGAATAAGAAAGATGTCCAGTGCTATAATTGTGGCAAGAAGGGCCACTATGCTAGAGATTGTCGAGCGAAGCCTGGGGAAAAGAGGCGCTTCAACTATGACCAGGTGGGACATTTAAGAATGAATGTCCACAACCCCCTCAAGAGAAGCAGATTGTGAAAGCATATGTTATCAACGTAGTTCCTTCTTCGTCGAATGCCCCAACTACGGCGGAAAAGGGAAAGGGCATCGTTATTCAAGGTATGCATTCCATTTATGATTTTCTTGTTCGAGTTTTGTTTGATACTGGGGCTTACCATTCCTTCATATCTAGTGACCTTGTAGATAGGTTGGGATTGGAACCCAAGTTTGTCGATAGACCTTTAGCTGTGACGAACCCGATTGGTGGTTCGACTAACCTTAGTATGATTTGTCGTGATTTGGTATTATCTAGTCATAGATGCATGTTTGTTTGTGATTGCTATTTTTTGGGCTTTACTGGGTTTGGCATTATTTTGGGAGTCGATTGGCTCCAAAGATACGCGGTGGTGGTAAACTGTGAGGGGTCTTCGGTGACCATTAGAGCAGATGATGGGCGGAGGGTAGTGTTGGGTTGCCTACCTAGTGATTGGGGTGATGGCTAGTTTTCTAAATTCCCTCGACATCCCACATGATGAGTTGTCAGATGTTCCTGTTGCTGGTGAGTATCCGGACATCTTCGAGGAAGTGACCGTACTTCCACTACACCGATAGATCGAGTTTCGGATTGATTTAGTGGAAGATGCCAGACCTATAGTGATGCCTCTTCATCGTACGGCACCAAGGGAGCAGCAAGAGCTCAAAGTGCAAGTGGGCGATCTTCTGAAGAAGGGATTTTTTAGAAGAAGTGTTTCCGAGTAGGGAGCACCAGTGGTATTTGCTACCAAGGCATATGGTTCCCTTCGTTTATGTGTGGCCTACCGCGAGTTGAACAAAGTGACTAGGAAGAATAAGTATCTTCTTCCACGGATAGATGATTTGTTTGATCACTTAAGTGGGGCAAGAGTGTTTTCCCAGTTGGTCTCGCGACAGGATTTCATCAGCTCCAAGTAGCAGCTGAGAGTATACCTAAAACGGCATTTCGGACATTGTCTGGATTCTATGAGAGGTTGGCCATGCCATTCGGGTTGACCAATGCACCTGCATATTTTCTGGATCTCATGAATAGGGTTTTCAGGGATCAACTGAATAAGTTTGTTCTTGTGTTCGTGGACGATATCTTGGTTTACTCGAGGACAGAGGAAGAACACAAGGAACATTTGAGGATAGTAATGGAGGTGTTGACGAAACACCAATTGAAAACGAAATTTTCTAAGTGTCACTTCTGGAGGAGGGAAGTGAGATTCTTGGGCCATGTTGTTTCAGAGAATGGAATTTCCATGGATCCTGCGAAGGTGGCTACCGTACAAGGTTGGTCTACGTCCAAGAATGCAACAGACGTGAGAAGTTTCTTGGGATTAGCTGGATATTATCAGAAGTTTATTCAAGACTTCTCCAAGATAGAGGCAATGTTAACTTAGTTGACCAAGAAGAATAAAGCTTTTGTTTGGGACGAAAGATATGAGAATGCATTTAAAAGTCTAAAGGAAAAGTTAACGTGTGCACCGGTGTTAGTTATTCCTAAGGGGAGTGAAGAAATGACGGCATACACAGATGCCTGTGGTACTGGACTAGGTGCTGTATTGATGCAAGGCGGTAGGGTTGTAGCTTATGCTAGTCGGCAACTGAAACCACATGAGAGAAGATATCCTACCCATGATTTAGAATTGGCAGCGATAGTGTTCGCATTGAAGATGCGGAGACATTACCTATTGGGAGAAAGATTCGAGATGTTTACTGATCATAAGTCGTTAAAGTTTCTTTTCTCAAAAGGATTTAAACCTTCGTCAGCAGAGTTGGTTAGAGTTCTTGGCTTCATATGATTTCAATGTCGCATATACACCCGGGAAGGGCAATGCGGTAGCTGATGCATTGAGTAGGAGACATGCCAGTTTGGGAGCTATGTTTCTGGAATGGAAGCAACTTGAGTATATCGTAGGATATGATTTCAGACCTAAGTGTGAGTTAGATCTAGAAATGTTATCAAGTTTGACGATCAGACCGACTTTGATTAAGTAGATTGGTTCCAGTCAGAGGGATGATCCTAACTTATTGGTAATCATCTCCAAGGTAGAGATGGGTATTGATGATGAGAAGATGAACAAGTATGGGCTTGATAGAGAAGGATGGCTTCGAAAGAATAGGAGACTAGTTGTACCCAACGTTAGTGGATTGAGAGATGAAGTGCTTAGAGGATGTCATCACTCAAAACTGACTATACATCTCGGTGGTAACAAGATGTATCGAGACATGAAGCAGACCTACTACTGGGAAGGTGTAACGTCCCGCCTTTTTAACCGCTTCAAATCGGTATTTAAACCAACTTAAAACGTTCAAACCGACGGACCGTTATTTAGCTTACTGAGTTTAAAAACAGAATCGACACATAAATACTGAATAGACAATAACCATGATATTGAACAGCAAAATAAACTTTTATTTATAATCAGAAATTTTGAATACAAGATTTTCAGTACAGCGGAATTTGAAAATAAATTTAAATACATGAAAATCTTTACTATTCGAAATCTTCAGAGTGCGCAGTCTCTTGGAATTCCCAGCTTTGCCAGTCTTCGAATCCTAAGTTGTGATCTTTAAATCTGAAATGCTCGGATCTGACTCGAGCATTCCATGCAAAAACATAAAAATACTCGAGTCAGGATTAATCATAGTTCAAATAAATTAACTTCAATATAACTGAATATGATAGTTAATCTTAACTTCCAAAGTGTACACATATAAAAGTGGGTAGTGTTTGTCCATATCAGTTCTATGTTTGGGACAAATTCTAAGGTGATATCTATTCAACCAGTTCCATCATCAAGGTCATGAAAGCTTGCATATGCACACGTGTATACACGTGTGCACTGCCTCAGCTTTCCGCATTGAACATAAGATAAAGCGTAGGTGCTTTCAGTAGTTTGCACATATACACGCACATATGTGTACACGTGCGTATTGCCTCAACACCCTAAAATACACACAACCCGACTAGCCGTGAATATACAAAAATGAAGACCAGCCATACAAACTCACACAGATCAAGTATTATACATTATATATGTCAGTACTATAAATAACAAAATTAGTGTAAATGGTTCAGGTTTAAGGTAACAATTTCCTACAAAGGTTACATATATGTCCTGTACTACAATTAGTGTATGTTGAATGTATGGCACAAATCATTACGTGATAACAGTCCGGTGTTAAAGCTCATGTTCCAAACGGCAATAAGGAATACCATTAAATAAGTGAACATGTTGTGAGATTTCAAGTCGAAAATGTTATATTAAATAACCAACATGACAATATACGGATTCCAGGCATCATCTAAAGGCCTCATCAGTTCAGGTTTAACCGTATAATACAAGGTATTCACATGAGTTCAAGTTAGGAAAAGCATCAGGGACAAAGGCAATACAGGACATATGTATGGTCGAAATAGAAGTTTCAGCATGTTCTTTAAACTAGTAATTGCGCACAAGGCAATCAAGTTAAAGCATCAGGGACAAAGGCAATACAGGCCGTGGTTCTCCAACATGTATAGTTTTGGCGCAGGGTATCAAGTAAAATGGCAAACCCAAAAGGATAATACAACTGGCTGATGACAGTAATCTAACACAATTGTATTAAAATAATACAATTGGGAACACCAAATCGAAAATACTAAATGAGTTATAAGTATAAAGCAAATATGATGGCTGGTTAAAGATGAACCATTATTGTTGTTGCCATTATTGCCAAAATGACATCTAGCAACATTAATAAGACTATGATAGAAAGTAAGGACACAACACTAATTCTTTGTTAAGCTCCATACAGTATGCATTTAACATGTTAAAGATTAAAAACTTGGAAGTAACAAATATATATGTATCAAATTTTCCTTTTGCTTCTATTAAAACAAAAGTTATGGTTGCCCATCTGTTTAACATGCGGTTGTATGGTCAGTGTGGAATTTATATCATTTGGCAACAAATTCAACTGAGTTGGACTTTTAACCCATGTATCCTTTCAGATAAACAATGATGGAAAACCCTATAATGCACATAAGAGGACCAAGACAATGCACAGTTCAAGCTTTCACAAAGGATATGTGCGTTTCGTTTTTCGGTTTTCTCAACATGTAAACAATATAAGTTTCAGATTTAACAAACATAAGACAAATGTCAAGGCGATGTACAGTTCGGGTCATTACATATTTCTCTTTTCCCAACAACACAAAGTATACATGACTTAAATCTCCTTTTATTGTTACTTATAAATTTGCTGAATTGCATAATACATAAATATAGTGAAGACATACAGTGCAGGATTTCTAATTTATTGTCCAAAAACCCTACTGACAAGTTCGAAAACATATGGTGTTTCGCACCTTAATGTGTCACAGCCCAATGGTATTCAAAACGCAAGTGCCAACCCTTATAAACATATATAGATTTGGAGTTCTACATAGTGAAACAGGTTACCAGGATTCCCATGATTCAATAACACAATAATTCTTAAAACTATCAAAAACGAAATACCCCATTAACTGAAGGTATGTGTAAAACTGAAACATTATTAAAAATTATATATCAAGTTTTGTGAACAGGTTCCATAAATTAATTTCCCCTCTTAAATCACTAAGATATTTAAGTCAAACCGCACACAGATAGTTGGAATGAACCGGCGTTAGTTATAAACAGATTTTGTATACATATGTGTTCAATATGGTAAAAGATATCAGGGTATACTAGTGCAAGCAATTATCAGCAGCATGTATACTCCAAGGTGTTCAAATCAGAACCAAAATGAAAGGTTGATAAAACAAAAATGGTTTAACTATTTTATTTAGTTTATACCGAAGTCAAAATTCTTGAACTAAAATCCATCGTGAGTAAATATACTCACCGTGAAATCGTCAAGAAAGAAGGTGCAGCAACTATGGTCGATGCGTGTCTTGGGCGACGACAACTTTAAAGTAACGCGGTGTCAAGGTAGTTGTTTGCAAGCTTCAGTTGAAAGACCCCGACTTTGCAGGCGTTCCTGGTTAATGTTGTCGTGGTGACTGACGAGGCAACGCTTCGGTGCTCGATTTGCAGGTGGCTTCGAGATAGAGGGAAGTGGCGATTCAAAGTGGTTTGCAGCTCCTAGTCGTCGCTCTAACGATGATGCCACAAATAGTAGAAACAATTTGGGAAAACGATTTTGGGAAGGAAGGGGTGATGGAGTAAAACTACAGTAGCAAATCGATTTGGGCAAAAGAAAATTACGATGGCCATTTAAAGTGGGAGACTTAGGCCATTAAAATGAAAGGGGAAAATAATTTTGTGCTGAAGTAATTTGAGGAGCGCCATTTCTTTATATAGAAGCAAAGCTAAGGGGATAAGAACAACGTATTTTCAATAGATTAGGGTAGGGAGCAGAATAGGTCTGCGTAATATCATCTGGGTAGGCAATACCTGGGTTTTAATTTAATATTAAATTTTACCGCGAATATCCCCGAACGCTTTAATTTCATACCGTCAACACATTTTTCGAACGCGACAAAAATTATACGTATCACTTTGTCTTCGTGGTTTGAACTCAATAAAATTAGTCTGTTTGTAATTCGGCTATGTGCTCTATTTGCACACAACGTTGTTTTTATGTCTTAAATTATCTATTAGTCCAATGTTTTTATTTGTTCGTCAACAACCATGTTTCATTCAAATTTTGAAACGTTAAATTTTTATTTCTTTATATACACCAATACACACCTAACTAGACTAATAAAATCTCTAATCGGTCGATAACATTTTTTCTATTCAATCGTTTATATTTTCAGTCAGATTTCTATCTCGATTTACATATCCAACAATAAATACTTGATCCTCAACCAACCATACTGAATTGAATTCAATTTATACATAAAACCATATATTCGATTTTTAATTTTCTAACTCAAGTACCAATATAAAATTGGTCATTAGTAATTGAATCTCAAACTAATCCCCACATTTCAATAGTCGAAATTTCTGGGTCGTTACAGTCTTCCCCCCTTTAAAACTTTTCGTCCTCGAAAAGGAGAGACCGTTAGAGTTATATCAATGTATACTTCAAATTCCATATTAGTATGAATTTTCTTCCATTCATAACTAATTTAAAATCCGTATGTAGGTCAACAATCTTCCTTGTTAATCCATCATATTCAGCTTACTCGGAAAATCAAATTTTCTTTCAGAATTAATCTCTTCTTAAATCTCAATTTCTACATAAGTTGGATTTACGCATCCCGATTTATTTCAAATTTCTTTACAAATTCATCTGTCAATATTTACTTATCCATCGGATCGGTACACTGTACTGGGTCTAGGCTTCGCAACCATCAACCCAATCTTCTTACATTCAACTTGTTTAATCTTTCCCACCAGTCATTTACGAGTGTAAGTAACATTTCCTTTCCAAGTTACAAATTGTCAACTTGAAAATTTCCAAAATACGAAATCATTTATAATTTTTGTCAGAAAGTATTTGTACCATTACTCCAAAATTCTTTATTTAACTTATCTAGTTAGGTATATTTTAATTTCAATTATTTATTTAAAAATGCTTGATAACTCGAAGTTTGACAAGTCTATTGTCGTTCTCACAGATGTTAGGCATACGCTGGCCAGGCGCATGACTAAAATCTCTAAGTACTAAATATTCTTGCTTCAACTCCCAGTGAAAAATATTTCAAAAACTCCTTTAAAAACAGATACGGAAAGTACCAATGTGATATTGATATGTTGATTGTTCATGAATCGCAGACACACAATGGTTTCGTCTGGATCCCCCAGAAAACATCCGTATCCATAGGAAATCATTTCCCTGCGAATTTCGTCATGGACAAATCAACAGATAATATTTTAAGAATCAAAAGACATTCTGATGTCACTGAGCGTTGATTGCTCTGTCTCAGAATCACGGAACAAATCAGGGAATTATGAAGATATTTCAAGTCACGAGAACAAAACAAGTCTCAAAGACAAATCAGGTCACGAAGACCAATCAAGTCACTAAGACTAACTGCTGCATCAACATGTGGCTCACTATCAATAAGATATCCCAAATACTATGGACCGCAGGTACACAATGGTTACGCCTGGGTCCCCCAGGAAACATCCATACCCGTAAGCTTTCACAGCTCTGCGGATTACGCCCTTACATTCGACTGTAGATCGCAGCAGTCACAATGGTTACGCTTGATTCCCTCAAGAAACATCCGACCGCCATAGGCTATCTGCAGCCCTGCGAATTACGCTAGCAGTCGTGCTCAATGGCAACTCATGAGTTTTATGTCCGGACAACCTACTACCACCAGCAGCACTGCAGATTGCGCTATCTGCAGTCCTTTTATATAAGCTCTAAATTCAAAGAAGAAGGATGGTACTTCCCTTATCTTGACTTGAAAACATATAATACTATATACATATAGTATCTAATTCTCACGCTTTTCATAATTCATACTTTACATAAGATTCTCTTTCCAAATCAAACATCTCATTCTTATATAAATTCTGTTATATAAGATTCCATTTCAACTCGATTACCTTCCAAATCAATGTTCTCTAAATTTGCTGTATTCTTATATATATTTCCATACGAGTTCCGGAAATTTCTATATCCAATATTCAAAAATCAAACATCCTTAAATTCAATTTCAAATTTCAAATTTCAGTTTTGATCTTTTTAATCAACTCAGATTTATACCTCTATTGGTTATAAACCAAATTTCCTTCCGGATCTCAAATTATAAAATTCATCACTTCATTCACAAATTTTATTCTCTCAAAATTCCGGATTTTTTTCCCCACAAATTTTCCTTCACGCATTGTCACTCCTTCACATTCACACTTCGACCATCAATTAGCACGCGAACAACTCTCTAAGTATCAATCCCGAAGGCCGAAACCAACATCAGATCAACACTCAGAAAATTATTCGACTTAACTAATCTTCAGTCAGTTTCTAAATCTATTAATTTCATTTCTTAATTTCTTATCAAATTATTCCTCACGTAACTCTCGAATTCAGTTTACGAATCTATTTTTTCTGGAAACCATTTATTATACCAATATTATAATTTCTACTCGGAAATATTTCACTTTCAAGATTTCAAATAACCTTATAAGATTAAACCATTAATAGCAACTTCATAGAGTTCAAAATCTTTCATAACCATTCCATTCAAATAATTATACATAGTCCTACATAGGAGTTTTAGAATTTCAACGATAGTATTACGAAATAGAGCTGACTTAACTAGGAGTCACAATCTACGATGTTTTTTTTTTTCGATTGATGATCCACATCTTTGCGTAAACTACTTTCACGATATGCATGGTTCTGGAGTCTCCACAAAAAGATTTGTGCATTCCTCATCCACATGACCCCACTCCTTGCAGCTCTTACAATAATACGAGATGGAGCCATCTTTATCTACATACTTCACCGTTTTCTCTCTAGCGGAGCGCAATATTGCCTGTCTTCCTTGTTGTCTCTCGGAACAGTTCCGAGCTATATGTCCAATTTGTTTACAATGATAACAAGTGATTGGTTCCTCAGACGTCTCAGCAATGGCAGGCTTCTTCTTCCTTACTTTGAGACACCGACTGGGAAAATGTCCCTTCTCTCGACATTTAAAACAAAAAATATTGGATCGGTAAATTTTTCCTTCTTTCTTCTTGTCTCTCTCTCCGCACGTGGCCGCATAATGTCCCTTTTTCTGACATCTGTAACAAATGACATTGTCATAGGGGCCGGCTGTCTGTTTTTCCTTAATTCTCTTCTCGTATTCCATCATTACTTCTTCCTTTCTTTTACGTTCTGTCGCTCTTCGTTCTCGACGTGCGGCTTTTTGCTCTTCAGTCCTCACCATTCTGATTTTTCAGAACTCGTTAGTCCCTCACGGTTTCTGGAAAACATTTCCAATTATCATATTCATATTTTTACAATTTTACGAAATCTCTTATTATTATTGGGAAAACATTTCAATATATTTGCAAATCTTCATTTTCTGGCGAAAATGTACTTTATCCTCTTGAAAACATTTCTAAATTCGTAATTTGGATTCAACAGATGTTAAATACAATATCGTTATTCCCACATACTTGTTGACACTTATTAGCTCTCTTCACTTAACCCCTTTTTATCAACTTATATTCTTAATTTCAAAATAAACTTCATCGTTTCTTCTTTGAAATGATTTCAAATTTTTCCTTTTCTATTCGCACTGAACTCTTATTTACAATCAACTTCAGTTATCTTTGATTTCTAAAATTCACGATTAACGAAATTAATTCGTTGATTCTCTCCTATCTATACTAGATACCATCCGATGATGGATTCCAGATTCAAATCTTAAGGGAACTTATTGAAGAATAATTCTCGCAAACCTGGATTCGAAGACTTCTGAAGACTGGGGATTCCGGAAAAAATTCAAATCTCAAACTAAATTTTTATTTCCGCTGTATTAATTTCAAAACACTAGTTTCAAAATATTTGATATTTCAAAATAATTATTTTTCAAAATCGCTTTATTTTCAAGATCCGTTTTTAAACTCAATAAGCTAAGCTTTGAATAAACCAAAGCTCTGATACCACTTGTAACGTCCCGCCTTTTTAACCGCTTCAAATCGGTATTTAAACCAACTTAAAACGTTCAAACCGACGGACCGTTATTTAGCTTACTGAGTTTAAAAACAGAATCGACACATAAATACTGAATAGACAATAACCATGATATTGAACAGCAAAATAAACTTTTATTTATAATCAGAAATTTTGAATACAAGATTTTCAGTACAGCGGAATTTGAAAATAAATTTAAATACATGAAAATCTTTACTATTCGAAATCTTCAGAGTGCGCAGTCTCTTGGAATTCCCAGCTTTGCCAGTCTTCGAATCCTAAGTTGTGATCTTTAAATCTGAAATGCTCGGATCTGACTCGAGCATTCCATGCAAAAACATAAAAATACTCGAGTCAGGATTAATCATAGTTCAAATAAATTAACTTCAATATAACTGAATATGATAGTTAATCTTAACTTCCAAAGTGTACACATATAAAAGTGGGTAGTGTTTGTCCATATCAGTTCTATGTTTGGGACAAATTCTAAGGTGATATCTATTCAACCAGTTCCATCATCAAGGTCATGAAAGCTTGCATATGCACACGTGTATACACGTGTGCACTGCCTCAGCTTTCCGCATTGAACATAAGATAAAGCGTAGGTGCTTTCAGTAGTTTGCACATATACACGCACATATGTGTACACGTGCGTATTGCCTCAACACCCTAAAATACACACAACCCGACTAGCCGTGAATATACAAAAATGAAGACCAGCCATACAAACTCACACAGATCAAGTATTATACATTATATATGTCAGTACTATAAATAACAAAATTAGTGTAAATGGTTCAGGTTTAAGGTAACAATTTCCTACAAAGGTTACATATATGTCCTGTACTACAATTAGTGTATGTTGAATGTATGGCACAAATCATTACGTGATAACAGTCCGGTGTTAAAGCTCATGTTCCAAACGGCAATAAGGAATACCATTAAATAAGTGAACATGTTGTGAGATTTCAAGTCGAAAATGTTATATTAAATAACCAACATGACAATATACGGATTCCAGGCATCATCTAAAGGCCTCATCAGTTCAGGTTTAACCGTATAATACAAGGTATTCACATGAGTTCAAGTTAGGAAAAGCATCAGGGACAAAGGCAATACAGGACATATGTATGGTCGAAATAGAAGTTTCAGCATGTTCTTTAAACTAGTAATTGCGCACAAGGCAATCAAGTTAAAGCATCAGGGACAAAGGCAATACAGGCCGTGGTTCTCCAACATGTATAGTTTTGGCGCAGGGTATCAAGTAAAATGGCAAACCCAAAAGGATAATACAACTGGCTGATGACAGTAATCTAACACAATTGTATTAAAATAATACAATTGGGAACACCAAATCGAAAATACTAAATGAGTTATAAGTATAAAGCAAATATGATGGCTGGTTAAAGATGAACCATTATTGTTGTTGCCATTATTGCCAAAATGACATCTAGCAACATTAATAAGACTATGATAGAAAGTAAGGACACAACACTAATTCTTTGTTAAGCTCCATACAGTATGCATTTAACATGTTAAAGATTAAAAACTTGGAAGTAACAAATATATATGTATCAAATTTTCCTTTTGCTTCTATTAAAACAAAAGTTATGGTTGCCCATCTGTTTAACATGCGGTTGTATGGTCAGTGTGGAATTTATATCATTTGGCAACAAATTCAACTGAGTTGGACTTTTAACCCATGTATCCTTTCAGATAAACAATGATGGAAAACCCTATAATGCACATAAGAGGACCAAGACAATGCACAGTTCAAGCTTTCACAAAGGATATGTGCGTTTCGTTTTTCGGTTTTCTCAACATGTAAACAATATAAGTTTCAGATTTAACAAACATAAGACAAATGTCAAGGCGATGTACAGTTCGGGTCATTACATATTTCTCTTTTCCCAACAACACAAAGTATACATGACTTAAATCTCCTTTTATTGTTACTTATAAATTTGCTGAATTGCATAATACATAAATATAGTGAAGACATACGGTGCAGGATTTCTAATTTATTGTCCAAAAACCCTACTGACAAGTTCGAAAACATATGGTGTTTCGCACCTTAATGTGTCACAGCCCAATGGTATTCAAAACGCAAGTGCCAACCCTTATAAACATATATAGATTTGGAGTTCTACATAGTGAAACAGGTTACCAGGATTCCCATGATTCAATAACACAATAATTCTTAAAACTATCAAAAACGAAATACCCCATTAACTGAAGGTATGTGTAAAACTGAAACATTATTAAAAATTATATATCAAGTTTTGTGAACAGGTTCCATAAATTAATTTCCCCTCTTAAATCACTAAGATATTTAAGTCAAACCGCACACAGATAGTTGGAATGAACCGGCGTTAGTTATAAACAGATTTTGTATACATATGTGTTCAATATGGTAAAAGATATCAGGGTATACTAGTGCAAGCAATTATCAGCAGCATGTATACTCCAAGGTGTTCAAATCAGAACCAAAATGAAAGGTTGATAAAACAAAAATGGTTTAACTATTTTATTTAGTTTATACCGAAGTCAAAATTCTTGAACTAAAATCCATCGTGAGTAAATATACTCACCGTGAAATCGTCAAGAAAGAAGGTGCAGCAACTATGGTCGATGCGTGTCTTGGGCGACGACAACTTTAAAGTAACGCGGTGTCAAGGTAGTTGTTTGCAAGCTTCAGTTGAAAGACCCCGACTTTGCAGGCGTTCCTGGTTAATGTTGTCGTGGTGACTGACGAGGCAACGCTTCGGTGCTCGATTTGCAGGTGGCTTCGAGATAGAGGGAAGTGGCGATTCAAAGTGGTTTACAGCTCCTAGTCGTCGCTCTAACGATGATGCCACAAATAGTAGAAACAATTTGGGAAAACGATTTTGGGAAGGAAGGGGTGATGGAGTAAAACTACAGTAGCAAATCGATTTGGGCAAAAGAAAATTACGATGGCCATTTAAAGTGGGAGACTTAGGCCATTAAAATGAAAGGGGAAAATAATTTTGTGCTGAAGTAATTTGAGGAGCGCCATTTCTTTATATAGAAGCAAAGCTAAGGGGATAAGAACAACGTATTTTCAATAGATTAGGGTAGGGAGCAGAATAGGTCTGCGTAATATCATCTGGGTAGGCAATACCTGGGTTTTAATTTAATATTAAATTTTACCGCGAATATCCCCGAACGCTTTAATTTCATACCGTCAACACATTTTTCGAACGCGACAAAAATTATACGTATCACTTTGTCTTCGTGGTTTGAACTCAATAAAATTAGTCTGTTTGTAATTCGGCTATGTGCTCTATTTGCACACAACGTTGTTTTTATGTCTTAAATTATCTATTAGTCCAATGTTTTTATTTGTTCGTCAACAACCATGTTTCATTCAAATTTTGAAACGTTAAATTTTTATTTCTTTATATACACCAATACACACCTAACTAGACTAATAAAATCTCTAATCGGTCGATAACATTTTTTCTATTCAATCGTTTATATTTTCAGTCAGATTTCTATCTCGATTTACATATCCAACAATAAATACTTGATCCTCAACCAACCATACTGAATTGAATTCAATTTATACATAAAACCATATATTCGATTTTTAATTTTCTAACTCAAGTACCAATATAAAATTGGTCATTAGTAATTGAATCTCAAACTAATCCCCACATTTCAATAGTCGAAATTTCTGGGTCGTTACAGAAGGGATGAAGAGAGACATTGGGAAATTTATATCTAAGTGCATGAACTATCAGCTAGTTAAAGCCGAGCAAAAGAAGCCTAGTGGTTTGTTACAACCATTAGAAATTTCCGAATGGAAATGGGAACAAGTCCCAATGGATTTCATTGATGGTTTACCAAGGACTAGATTGGGTCATGATAGTATTTGGGTGATTGTGGATCGATTGACCAAGAGTGCAAGGTTTATACTGGTCAAGTCGAATAGAACGACAACTAAGTTAATGGAAATGTATATGAAGTGGATAGTGAGATTTCATGGAGTACCTAAAGGTATGGTGAGTGACCGAGATCCATTATTTACTAGTGGGTTTTGGAAGAGCTTACACGAAGCCTTAGGGTCAGAATTACATCTCAATACCGTGTACCATCCTCAAACCGACGGTTAAACAGAGAGAGTGAATCGTATATTAGAGGATCTTTTGAGAGCTTGCATATTGGATTTTGGTGGATCATGGGATGACCATTTGCATTTGGTTGAGTTTGCATACAACAATAGTTATCAGTCCAGTATTGGTATGGCTCCATTTGAAGCTTTGTACGGAAGACCGTGCAACTCACCATCATGTTGGTTGGAAACTGGTGAAAAATTTGTGTTAAGGCCAGATGTTATAAGAGAAATTTCCGATAAGATCAAGGTTATCCAACAGCGAATAAAGGCTGCCCATGATAGGCAGAAGAGTTATGCTGATAATGAGAATGACTGTACTTGGGAAACCGAGGAGAGCATGAAGGAGTTGTGTCCAGAGCTCTTTACTTGGTAAGGTTTTTATTTCAATACAATTATTCCCTTGTTAGTGTACCGCATGCTAGGATATGCTTGTTGTGTTTGTTACGTATGTTTGATTGTTTGCAAATGGTTGATAGGCATGCGGGACACCTGTGTATGTTTTCTTAGTTAAGGAATTTCAGGGGCAAAATTTCTTAAGGGGGGAGAGTGTAACGACCCGCATTCTACGCATCGTAAAATCGTAGAATATTTATTTTATTTTCATACGAAGTCGTATGGCCGTGTAACTTTAGGGAACAACTATTGAGGACATTTCCCATGTTCACGATTTTTTCCAAATTTTAAAATACCGTTTTACCCCTAGCGAATCTTGTTTTGCCTATAAATTTTAATTGGTAAGGAGTTTTGACATAAAACCACTTCCATTGGATTCAGATGATGGTTTACCTTTCCGTAGAGTGGTCACATTGATCAAACGGACTTACCATTTGGGAGATATGGCTGAAATAAGGTTTGGAAGGTGAAAAACAGCTTAAGCGGGCTTAATTGGGTAATTAGCAGCTAGGCCCATTAGGTATTTCGGGATTAGGGTTATATAAGGGCTGAAAGGGGTTAGAGAAACCCTTCTTTGTCATTTTTCCAGCCGACACTTACCTCTCTTCAACCCTAAAAATGGCTTCCTCCTTCTAGAACACCTATTAATCACCTTCTAATCACATATTAAGCTAAACAACATCAAATCAAGGTAGATTAGCATCAAATTCGAGATAGGGTTGCTGCTATACCTAGGGATCCATGCTATATCATCTAAAATTTTAGATCTGAGTTTTATTTGTGGCCAAGGTGAGTGTTTAGCATATTTATTCACTAATTACGGCTAATTAGGGGTGATTAGTGATAATTAGCGAAACTATGCATTATAAAAATCTAGAAAAATATGTTAAAATTCTAAAATATTATTTTATTGCTCTAAAAAAATTTGGGTTAATTTGGATTAATTTTGCTAATCCTATAGTCAAAACATGATTAAGGAGTTTAAGGGTAAACCATGGATTTTGGGGTAGGTTTGATCTAAAATAACCTATATGCTTGATGTTTTGATCTTGTTGATTTAACTCAAATGTTGTTACTGTTGTTTGGAATGTTTTATGATTGCTTAGTATAGTTAAATGCTTGAAAACGCTGTCGTACGTCGAAAATGGATGAAAATAGCTTGCTGGAAATGATGCAGAGATCCAGATCGGATCGGATAGGGGGATCAGATCGGGGTGTATGTCTCGAACCGGACCGGAATGTACGAGCCGAACCAGAGTTGTGGTATCTTTAGCAACGCGCAAAGGCAACAAGGAAGGCCAACCGGATCGAATTGGAGCAGGAGATCGGATCGGAGCTGAAGGGGAGAACCGGATCGAAATATGGAGATGAGAAGGAAGTACAATGGGGACCCAAACCAACCAAATTGATGGACCCGAACCGATCCGATATGACTGGAGCACTAGGCATATTCGAACCGAACCGAGGCGTGGGCTATGATCACCGAACCGAACCGGGTATGGGGTACGGAACCGAACCGAAATCCAAGCTACTTCTGCATGGCGACATTTCTGAAGACTAACTCCAATTCGACCAAAACCCGAGATGCAAAGGGAGTCCAAATGGGAAGTTATTACTCAGGATCCAGCTGGTAACCAACGAGTTAACTTCATGATTGGGCTTCGTTGTGGGACGTGTGCAAAGGGGTTATCGATATCCATAACTTTAGTTCACCATTGAGAGTGGGGGCATGTTGACAAACCAGAGCCATAGAAGTTTGGACTGGTTGACCTGTATCCCAGTGCCATGGAAGTTTGGACTGGGTAAGGGTTATTGGCTACAGACCAGAAGGGCATGGTCATGGCAATAGTTGTACGGAGTCCAGAAGGGCATGGACCCGTCATGGCCTCCAAATGGATGTGGTGATCAAAGTAGTGAATATCGTATGCTTTACTCACTGAGTGAGAGATATGAGGATGATTGCTATGTTTGATGTTTGCTATCACCATGACATGCACACTTACACTTTTACACTATATGTTGATGTTACCTTAGAGTATTGTACATCGTGTTGTGCTAACTCTTTGGTTGCAGGTCCAGGTTCAGGTATGATTTCTTATACCTGTTATTTGTTCATCTTAGAGATGTATACATGCTACCACTCATACTAGACTGTTGTCTGACACAGAGTTTTATGTTTCTTCTTATTACTCTGGGTGCTCACACAAGTAGACTAGAGACAGGTTAGGTGGTTGCACGAGTAGCTGTACTGGAGGCGAGCAGGAGGCTTCCACGTATGATATATATATATATATATATATATATATATTCTCCATGTGTTGTTGCTATTCACTGCTTTGGGCATTAGTAGTGTACCTTTTCTATCTTGCTTTAGAGACGGTATTTTTAAGTTGTAATAATGATGGTTTGGATCATAAGCTGTATTCTTGGATTTTCCGCTGCTATGGATGTGGTTTAGTTTTCAGCTTATGTACTGTCTCTCCTGTTTTATGTCAAGTTATGTTATTATTATATTTTATTCCATGCGCTGTAAGTTATACTACAGTTTCTTTGTGATTCATCATTCCAAACCCTTTTCTTCTAGCGACCCTCCCATGCTATTCAGGCATCGGCACAGCGCATTTCTAAGGAAATGTCTGATGGTGCTGGGCGGCCGTCACACTTGGTATCAGAGCTCTAGCTTGCATAGTTTGACCTAGGGAAGGTATCAGGGAGAGATAGTATACGTATATGAGAGTGCGTATTTGTTATATTTTGGTTTTCAAAGCTATATATATACTATTAGTATATCTAAGGATGAAGTCGCACTGCATTGGCACCACTAAGAAGATGGTTAATTGTTTTCTCTTCACAGATTGAACGATGAGCCGAAATATGAGGAGTTTGGCAAGGAACAACGCACCGAGAGTTGAAGAGAGAGCAGGTTCAGGGGCCAACCATGGGAATGTCCCTTACATGAGGACGATGTTTACTTCTTTCATGCGAGAGATGCTTAGGGATGCTCAGGGAGCAGTTCCTAATGCTACTAATGGTGGTGGTGCAGTAGTGCAGGCGCCTAGGGCCGATTTTGCAAAGCTTAACAAGGATTATACTAGTCTTGGTGGGAAGCCGTTCCACAAAACGGAGTCGGCTACGGATGTTCTTGATTGGCTTGATAGTTGTGAGCGCATCTTCGAAGATTTGAGGATCGACGATACAATGAATAGAAAGCTAGCGTCGCGTCAACTTCAAGGACGAGCAATGAATTGGTGGAATGCTACCAAAGCAGCTACTCCAGAAGATCAGGTTACTTGGGATTAGTTTAAGATTCGTTTCAGTGATAAGTTTATCCCAACTGCTCAGAAATCCGAATTATTCAGGAATTTTTTTGGAGCTTAAGCAGAATGGTAGGGCAGTCTCGGAATATGTTGCTGAATTCGATACCTTATCGAAATATGGATTATCTCTTATCGATACTACTGAGAAAAAGAATGAAAGGTTCATAACTGGCTTGGATGAGTATTTGAGGGAAAGACTCATAAACCATATCGATGAGACTTTTGAATCTATTGTGGGGAAGGCTTTGAGATCGGAGAGCCTTTACCCTAAGACAAAAACTGGGGTTGATGTTATATCTACAGAGGAGCCAAAGCCACAGGCAAGCGGTGGATGAAAGAAAGAGTCTCAGAATAAGAGGAAACAGAACCGGACCAAGGAAGGTCAGAAAAAGAAGAATAAGAAAGATGTCCAGTTTTATAATTATGGCAAGAAGGGCCACTATGCTAGAGATTGTCGAGCGAAGCCTGGGGAAACGAAGTGCTTCAACTGTTACCAAGTGGGAGATTTTAAGAATGAATGTCCACAACCCTCTAAAGAGAAGCAGATTGTGAAAGCATATGCAATCAACGCAGTTCCTTCTTCGTCGAATGCCCCAACTATGGCGGAAAAGGGAAAGGGCATCGAATTCCCCAACTTCTGTTTTTCGATAAAAATGCTAATCTTAGCATAGGAAAATATTCTGGAGCCATTGGGACAGATTTCGTCGAATTCCGATGTCGTTTGTGAAAAGTACATTATAAATATCGATGAAAAATCAAGCTTTTAAAATTCCTATAATTACAGAAAAAATCATTAAATTTGAAACCATGATATTTTACTAGACCTCTTCCTTACGGATCCAATGAATCTTGTTTCGTTAAATTTGGAGTTTGTTTGGCCAGTCGTTTATTCGTTAAAAGTTACCCCTGTCTAAATAATATAAACGATTAAATAAAAACAAGGCGTTTTTGGCCATCGAAGTCACATACGATATCGGTTTTCCACGAAATTCGATTTTCTTACAATAATTTAACAATACGGTTCTAATGAAACTAATTTCATCAAAAACTGAGACTGTTTGCAAAAATGACTATTTTTAACGCTTATATAATATCGAATAAAATATTAAATAGATCCCAAATAATTCAAATAAATCTTAATAAATTATTTTTATCATATATATCCAAACAGAATATATGTAGAACTTTAAATATAAATTATACAACCCAATATCGTCAATTTCGATTTAAACGATTTAAATTTCCCTTTTAAATATATTCAATAAACGTTATATTTTAATAACGATTTCTATAACGACTATTTTAAAATTTGATTTAGCCATAACTTACAATTTATAACACGAAATCCAGATTTTTCTATTTCACATGAAAATTATAAACAACAAGATCCAAAATTTTCTTGTTTCACAGAAATCTGACTTATACGAATCTAGTATGTCCAATTAAAGTTCAAATCATAAATTTCAAACTATTGCGCCATTTCAAGCTCGTTTATAATTTAAATATAAATTAACGTTCAAACTCCGTATTAATAGACGAATTCTATATTAAAATCGATTAATATTCCAATACAATATTTAAAATAAAAAATTATATTAAATATTCGACCACTAAAAATACGGGACATTACAGTTAGGTTATTAGTTGAACCAAATTATTTAACTTATTGATAATAATAATAAAAAAAAATAACTATGTTAACTGAGCAAAAATACAAATACAATTATACATACATTATCCGTCTGAATCTACATAAACAACGAAATATATAATATTGAATGTTTGAATGAATTTCATTTTATGGAATTATACATGTAAATATGGCCCATATTAAATAAATATATTCATAGTGACCGTTGTAGCTATTAATGTAATTGATTGCTATAAATAGGGCCATAAGTAAATAAATGAATAGCTATTGTCATTGACACTGATTGGGGAAAACAAATTTAATTAGGCAATTAAGCCTAACAGTTACAGTTTCTAAATTGGTTAGTGTTAATGTTGTAAACCCCAATTAGGAAATTTAATTATAACCGCACCAAGACACGATGTTAAGCTCAACTTGTAGAAGAAGTCTGCTCGGAACCGCCCGGCAAATCTAGCTTCCACTGGTGGTCGGCTTAATCTTAGGAAAATTAGGACCGTTAGGCTCATAAATGACATTAATTATAATCAATGGAAATAAAGTGACGCCTTAGGAAAATATGACCATTATGGTCATAAATGGCAATAACCCTATGAAACAAAAACAAATGAAACAAAAAGGGGATTAATGGGTATTGATTGCCGTTTTAAATACTAAGCCCAATAAGGAAAATAATTAAATAAATATCCTAGGATAAGAAGCATATAACTTTCCTTATTCTATATTAGAACCCATAACTAAAATCTAGAATTGGACCTGGTAGGTTAATAACCATAACGACCTGTGACGATAGTTAGTTGTGTGTGTATGATATTTTCGTTAAGAGAAACTAAATGGGAATATCTCAATATCGTAGCCTGCTTTGGGATTAAGACCTTCAGTGGTTAGATCCATCTACAAAAAGATATTAAGCGATCGTGTAGCCCACCTCACATAAATAAAAGCATTAAAGGCTAATTGGGTATGAGCTTGATAGTCTCCACGAATAGTCCGCTTCCTTGGGTCGTAAGTGACTTGGGTCGAGAAGTCCACCAGGGAATAGGTCCTTTAGTCTAGGGGTCTTAAATGGTGTGTGAATCCTACCCAAATATGGATTTAAAATTGTCTGGTATGGTCATTCCATAGGGCTGCCTATCCTATGGGAAGTATTAAGCATCTAGGAGATTATCCAATAAGGCAAGCTAGATAGTAACGAAGAGGCCCTCCACTGGGTGGTCTTAAATGGCGTGCCACATCTACCTAATTGAGTGGTCTTAAGTGGTTGCTTACTATTTCTCACCTTGTGCGGTGCATGGGTTTATATGCGTGAATGACGGAAGCCTTAACTAGTAGGTAACTGTAGCTAATGTTCTCTAGTTTATAATAACGTTGAGTTTATCATCGAGAGGTATTAAATGACCAATAGGTCCGCCTAGGGTCTTAAGCGATCGAGAGAATCTACCCTAAATCTATTAGTTGATAGTGAGGCATCAAGTGGCTAAATATACACACATGAGTAACTAAACTCCGTAGTCTAGAATTCACTTCTATGTTTAATAATCAGTTAAATGATGGTTTTAAAGGCTTCATAAACGTACGTGTAAACGTTCTATCTCAGTACCGATATTGTTGGGAATACTACCTCGGGTATAGTAGTTAGAGTCATGCGTAAATGTTCACAAGGTTAGGTTAGAATTACCAGCCTTGGCAGGCATATATCTTGGATTGAACCAAACGGGATACATATGTGTATTGTAAACTGTGTTGTACTCTTCTTGTTCACTACAGCTTTTTGTTTTGACTTCCTCCTCATTACAACCTCCCAGGTTTTTTAGAAGGTAGGGTTCCCAAAGGTGTCTAAGTTTTGCTTTAGGTTCTCGTTCTCTCTCATGCTCGGTATTGACGAGGTGACTCACTTTTAAAAAGGGAGTTACTTGAGTTAATACTAGATTATCCTACTTTGTTTCCACTATGAGTTGTTTTACCGTACATTGATTTTGCTCATGCTCACTGCAGGTACCACATTTATACACTCTATGCCTGGATGTGTTTGGGTTTCAATTTTTGTCGAAATTTAGGCTCAGAAAATTGTGGGGTGTTACATTTGGTATCAAAGCCCAAGTTAGACAATAAGAAGAATTAGTTAAAATTAGGACTCGTGAGAAAACGTAATTCAATTTTCTTTTCTGTTTTTCTTCGTCTTTTTTACATGACTTTAATTTATTTAAACAATGAAATGGTCTTGGGCCTATTTATATAGAATGGGTCTTAAGCGACTTAGAGTTGAAATATGCTGAGTTGGGTTTCTAGCCAATTCCGTCTTACCCCATAGTACGTTGGAGATTTCGTTGTTTAGAGCATGAGGACGGCATATGGTGGATTTCGTGGATTTCGAGTTTGGAGACTGGACAAAAATCTAGCTACAACTGAGATGGTTGCGATTTTTGGTTTTTGGTTTCGTTTGGTAGTTCCAGTCAATGGCCTTTTCTTGGTCTGAAATAGGAAATTCATGATAATATGTCGTATCCATTCGAAAATATAATTACGAGGTATGACCATTCGTTACTTCGTTAAATTTCCGAATCTTCCTTACTTAAAAACATTCATTTGAGTTCTTGGCCTTACATTCGAGGGAATTTTATTTTATTTTTAAAAAAAAAAATATTTGGAAGGATAAAATGGATTTCGAAAATTTTAAAATTACGATTTCGGAAAATGGTTTGAAAAAATATATAGTTTATAAAGGTATGGTTTTAAAATTTCAATCTATTTGTGTTTCAGAATTGTTGGGCTTTGTGTGATTTTAATATATATAATCCGATTGGTAGAAAGAAAGGAATTGGAGAGGACAAGGGATATGCCACTAAACTTGAAAATAATTAATACTCATTCCTTGTGATTTTTAGTATCCTATATATATATATATATTGGATGATTTACTGAAATTATCATAATTAATCCTTGAGATTTTAAAGTTCCGACATTTTTGAACGTGAGAAGGTTTATCCAGTTTGTAGTATAAACTAGAATATAAATGATAATAATAATAATTTGGAATTATAAATACGAAACCGTTAGTTTATAATAAATTCCATTTTTGAAAATTTTTAAATTTTCCTTCGAAAGGTCTAAGGAAAATCGTTCATCTTGATTTTGGGGTATTTGATTTTGAATTGTTTACTTGTTTAACATCTAGGTAAGGGAAAAGTCCGTTTTAATTTATATTTCGGATTTCTAGCTGAATTTCTTTTATGTTTGTTCATTCGTTTGGTGGTCACAACTATTTCGAGGCAAGGAAAAAGGCATTGGAAATTTAATTTCTCGCTTGGATGAGTGGTGGAAGTCGACATGGGAATCCGGTTGGGTTCGGAAGTCATTTCGACGTTATAAGAATTTTTATTGTAATTTTTCTATATAATTTATTTGGGCCGTTGGGCCGAGGTTCAGACCGTGCCCATTTGGAGGCAAGCGGTTGACCACCCTCTAGGATCCAGGTTGACCGCTCCTCCTTATGGGGCACGACATGTAGCCCGACCCGATTCGACTGGAACGATATGTATATCGGTCCAACCGACGTTTCCTCCCCAAACCCCATTTCCAACAAACCCAAAACTCTCCTCCACTTCAAAACTCAAATCCGAGCAACCTCTCTGTTTCGTCCCTAATTACCACCAAAATCCTTCTCATGCAAATCTCTATCCTATTATACTCCAGATCGGTAATTTTGTTTGCACCTTTCGTCGTTCCTCCATTGCACCTCCTCGAAACATCGCCACTCAGCACCTCGGTCGCACACCTCTGGAAGCTACATGGCTAGACCGCGGTGAGGGGAAGATGAAGCGTCACTTGGCCACGTCCAATTATGAATTTCATTTTGGTCGACCTGTGAAGTTCGCTGATTTTGCCGCTTTTGGTTTGGAGGAGCTATTTGTCGCTGCTGACCTGGTACCGATCTTGTGCTTCGATACCTTTGAGCGCGATCTATATCCGCGTTGCGTTCGTCTATTTAATGCATAGATGGACGCTATCATCGATGACGAGGCTTGTGTCATCCAGTCTGAGGTCATGGGCACTCCACATTGAGTTATCTGACGTGGATTTGGCAGAGATTTTGGGCATCTCAGCAGTCGGAGCCGAGCTGGATGCCATCGAAATGGATGACCCTCAGATACTTCATCATATCTTCCTTGAGGCCCCCGGGGTCTAGACCACTGCTAATCTACGGCCCATTGCTCATGTGGTTGTGCGTATCATACAGCACAACATCATCCCAAAGACAGGAAGCTTGAAGCAAATTAATCCCTCAGTGCACCGTGCCACTTATGCTATTCTAGGCGGTATAGCCATTATATGAGCGCACGTGCTTATGATCCATCTTCATAAGCCCTTCATCGACACCCCGTGGAGCCACATTTCTTATAGTCATCTTCTCACCCATGTCTTCCGACAGTTCCAAGTGAGACTTACTGAGCAGATGGCGGTGAAGAAAGCGCCTACCTCCATTAGTCGCGCCGCTCTCCGTAAGATGGCATTCAGTTGCCCGATGCTCCTGTCCCCACACCTCCCGCTCATGTTCCGCAGCCGCCACTATAGCAGCAGTAGCCCAGCAGCCTGGCCAGGATAGCCCGGAGCCATCGCCAACCGTCAGATGCAGGCCAAGCTTCGAGAGGTTCATAGGGAGCAGCATCGGCAGATGCATGAGATTGGTTGCATCTCAACCATAATACGTTCCTGGCATGGACGTGGTAATGGATCGAGTTTCAGCCATGGGGCTTGACTATCTCGTAGAGCTTAATCATTGTTAGCATGTGTCTTGTGCATCTTGTATCATGTATTTCCCTTTTCAGCACTTTTATCTTTGTTGTTGTAATGTCTGTAACTGTTAGTGATGTTTAAATCGCACGACTTATGTTAATGAGATCTCTATGTTTGAAAATATTAATGTCATCGCGCATATCTGTTTGAATGGAATCTCATTTTCTTATCTAACTAATAGTTGTCCTAGAGCTAGAAAGAATAGAATTCTGTGTTGGATAAATTTTAGCAAATGACCAGTTTTGCATTGTTTTTCGTCATGGGTATAAATAAATCACCGTTTCTTGTTAAGCTAAAATTTATTGTGTTCTTTTGTGTGTGATTTCAGTTTTTTCGCACTTTTGTGTGGTCGAATTCCTTTTTTCGCCAATACGTGACTTGAATCGTTTAAATTTGCACAAAACACATTTTAGGAACTTTTGGAGAACGCTGTTTGAAAAAACTTTTATCATTTTTAAAATCTAAATTTTTACTAATTTACTTTCTTTTATTTCGGCTTACGTGAAAACGCAGAATTTGGGTACGGCAGTTTGCACGTGTTTAAACGTCTGTTTTACATTAAAATAGATGATTTGAATGACACAACGAGCATGTTACCAAAATTTTAGTTTTCATGCAGATCTTATATGGAAAGTAAAACGGTGTTGAAAAGAAACTTTCAATTTTTTTATAAAAAGAGTTTAAAGTAAAAAAAAAAATTGTGAAAAATTTCGATTTTTCGTCACATGAACAGCATACGGAAGATTTTTGGATGGTTTATGTATGCATTTTAGCAGTGCAATAGGACCACGATGCGATAAAAACGTTAATGACAACAAAAAAAAGGTTGTTCTAGCCTTGGAAACGTTGTTTCCATACCTTGTTAGCGATGCGTGCGAGTTACTAATTAACTAGTTTTAGAGCTTGTTTAAGCCTCTTTTACGGTCTACAAATGGAAAATTTTGGAGTATTTTGGTAACTGAGGTAAAATTTCCATTGTAGGACTGGAAATGGAATATTTATAAGCGAAGAAACATTAAAATTCTTCGCTTTGATTTCCTTTTTTCGGCTTAAGAGAAATAAAATAGGAAGCAATTAGATATGTTGACGTATTAGATGGTAGGGTTAGGATGCAAAATTGGTTGCTTCACACTTTTATTCGTAATCGTGTGAAGGTTATGGATGAAGAAGGATTTTCAAAATTTTCATTCATATAGAACTACCAGTATAACTAGGATGTTCTGCATCATGTTTTTCGAAGTGTTTTAAAAGATTTAATGATATGTATAGGATGATCCAATTTAGAATCATTGTGCATACAAGTTTTGTGGTTGAAATGCATTATGTACATTGTGCACATGCATAAGTGGTTGCAAAGTAGATGTACACAAATTGGTTGTGTAGTATAGGATAAGTAGATGTCAGAATTTCGGGAAAATATCTTTTTAGGGGGAAAGAATGTAACAACCAGGAATTTTGATAATAAATAAATTATTTAATTAGATTCTCAAAAATAGAAATTTCTGAAAATGATGGAATTTGGCCACAAAACTTTAAGCGTTGTGTTCGTCTCGAAACTCTAGTCAACTTTCATGTTTGGAGCTTCATGAGCGGAGTCCATATGAAAAAGTTATGGACGAAATACGAAAAACAGACGGAAATAAATAAATATACTATATCTTACCTTTTATACCCAACCTTCACTGGGCAAAACGACACTAGGGCGGTCGACCGCTTGGTAGAGGGGTGTCGACTGCTTCGTGCCTGAAATTCCCAGTGACGGCTGGGTTAAGAGGGTTAAGTTTTATATAAAATATTATATAAACGGACGAATGTTTATTTAATCAAATCTAATGGTTCATGGCCAATTCCACTCCTATAAATAAAGGGGTAAGGCCTCATTCTTTTCCACACAAATATGTAGGTAGCATCAAAGCTCTACCATTTCCCTTTCTCTTCAAATAAATTTCTAAATCAAAAATAGATTCATATACAATCAATCAACATAAACCATATAGATTTGGAAGGGAAAATCAGATTCAGGTGGAAAAATGTAACAACTCGAATTTCGACGGACCGTTTTTTTTTTCAAAAACCCAATCCATCAAAATCCGAGTTGGTTGCTCTGGTATCCTACAGAAATGACAGAGACAAGAAATATGTCAGAGTTCGGAAAACACCTCACAGCGGAAGGAATAAAATATAATATATAAACATAGTTTTACCTTAATTACAATACTGCTAAATCAGTATCTCCAAATCTATAAGTCTCTGTCATGAATCTAACCTGTGAATGTTATGAGGAGGGGGTCAGAACATAAGTTCTGGGTGAATGAGTTTAAACTACACTTCTTGAATAATCCCACATATACCGTTCAATTACATTTTATTGTTTATTAGGTTATTTGTGTCGTTAGCGCTCAAGGCTTACACACACGTCGCACCCATCTACTCCTAGTAGATTAACCTAATATAATGTATATGTAGCTACACCCAAACTGAGGTACACCCCGTGGTACCCCACTCGCATAGTCCCCACCGTATCCTCGCAGTGATATACGCAGTCCCCCGTCCTATGTCATAGTAATGTATATTCCTCTTATATATATATAATAAAACACTACGCCCACATAGGATCACTCTAATTTGACTGCCGTTATCGAATAATGCCCACCAGTCTACGATACACCACCCAGAGCAGACATGGTTATATCTAGACTCTTCCACGTACGTATTCTCTATCGTATTCGATATCTAACCCGCACACCCATCGTGTGTGCATGCCCGAGATCCGTGGCGGGGCTACACAAGAAAAACAGAACTCGGTCGGGAGCTTTCCTTATATTTGTGCAAGGCCCACCTTTAAGAGCCTCCCACACAAATATCCCTAGGGTCTGTTTTCTATGGTGGCTATGGCCCCACCTCGACCTTTCCCATAACTAATAAAGACTACGAGAGCTAAGCGACAAGCCCCTAAGCAACCAATCTAAACATCCATGTGGCGTCTTCCCTCAACCACCGTCCCACGATAGTGAATGGTCAATGGTACATTGGGTCTAGCTCCAGTCTTTCTGCATCCTACTGGCTGTGGTAACAGGCACTCAACGACCTACTATCCTTGTTGGTCCTGACCCTCCACCTCCGTTGAGGCAGCCGTCGAATCACCTTTTCTGTCACCGCGAACAGCATTCTGACTGCCCAGCTATTCTTGCAGTCAAGGCCAACCCACCTAGTAGATACGCGCAGACCTAACCTCTGCGGGCACAGCCTGAAACATCTGCCACCACACAGATGACTACTAGGAGCACCTTTAACGTCTCAGGAAGCCGCATGCTTCCCCTTCCAGTCCGTTGGAGCCGCCAAAATAACGAATGTGCGCTCCCCTCGTGTCTATGACACCGTGATGATTTACCTTGTTGGGTTATTCATCCTACAACGTACGGATTGCCCTAAGCGCCTTGATTTTATATGTCATTAGACCCTGTCTAATCAATTCTTACGCGCTTTTGTTACCTCGTCGGTTTTTCTTATTTAACTTGGTTATTCTTATTCATATTGACTTCCTTTTCAAGTTTACCAAGTTACCCTCGCTTATTAATTCAATTTATACTTAATCCATTTAAGTCCACTAATAAGATTACAACATGTTGTTTTCCAACTTCATAAATTATTCCCTTTTAGGGTTACAACAACATGTTATACATAATTCATAGTTAAGTATGCCTTATCCACATATATACTGATTAGGAGAATAATCCCCTAAACACCAGCCCCGAAGACCGAAATCAATATTAGACTGGCACCCAGAGAATTACTCAACCCAACCAACATATATGATTCTAATTTGCTTCTTTTCCATTCATATAACTTATATCATCTTAAATTTCACACTTCTCCTTCCCAAACTACTTAATTTATAATTAAGTATATCTTTACATATAAGTTACCTTATTTTCCTCTATCGTTTCTTATAACTTACCTTATCCCATAAGTTATACTTTCCGCTTGTCCCTTGGACAAGTCTAACCTATTGTCCTTCCTTTTCATATTCAAATTCATTCATAATAGGTTATTTACCATTCCCCACTTTTGTCATTAATTTAGATTTACTTAACCGTTTCCATTTATTTAACTCGTTACCTAAACTTTACGCAATTCAATTAATTTGTGATGCCATAACGGGTCCCCTTTGGTTAAGCATTATTTATTTATGTCTTACATGTCGCCTATGTCCCACTTAACCACTTTTATTATTGTTTCCATGTCTTACACGTGCTTTACTACGGTTAAGTCCACCTTAGTCATGTTTTACTTCACGTATCTTACTACAGTTAAGTCACATTTACATGTTTTACATGTCTTGTCTTACTTCGGTTAAGTCCATACTTACATGTTCTACATGTCTTGTCTAACTACGGTTAAGTCCATATTTACATGTCATATTTTACATGTCACCCACTTAACCCTCTAACCATACCCATGTCACCCACATGTCTTATTATGGTTAGTATTCTTTAATTCATTCATTATGATGAACGGTGCATGACCTCCCACATTAGACCGAACACTTTGTGGCTGCTGGATTTGTCGGGCGGTTCCGGGCAGTTTTACACCACAAAGCGGGTCTAACCTCGTGTCACCAACCGTTACGCCTACAATTCATGCCTTTGACCTCTCACATTAGACGTCCAATTGTGGCAGCTGGATTTGCCGGGTGGTTCCGGGCAGTCTTACACCACAATTGCGCCTAACCTCGTGTTAAAGGTTCATTAACATCGTATTTCACCCAAATCCCAATTTTCATGTTATGTGTTTCCAATTCAACATATAGTCATGTTTACAATTTTGCCTATTCCAACTTGTCACTAATTACATATTAATTAGACTTAATTACAAATTTCCAATTATAGGCAATTTTATCAATTCCATGTAATCCATACCCAAATATGCCAATTTCTTTTATATTCCAATTATCCAAAATATCCAATAATACTCAAGTTCATAAAATCAATATTTTTCCAATATATTTCCCAACGTTCCCATGTTCATACATATAACCTAATTCACCTTTTAGGCTTACCTTACCAATAAATTTCACCAATCCATGATATCCAATTACATGTTGTTAATATTTAATTGTACTAATTCCATATCCAATTTCAATCATGCCAAACTACATAAATTTAAAACGCATAAATTCATGATAGAGCTATAAAAATAAAAAGGGGAAAGAATAAAAAGGAGAGAACTCAATCGTAAGCATAAATGAAATAACTGATCTTATTAAATTATCATCATATTCATTATGGGGAATGGCAAACGATAGAAGTACAATTATACAACAACTATATTTTAAACCACTCACCTTGACTGGATTGGAGAATTAAAAAATTGGTTGTTGAGGTAGAACGTTGGTTTAGGCTTCTTATTTGATTATTGATGCAGAACGTGAATTGTTGTTAAAGAAATTTGCTACTTGATTTGATTAAACTCCAAAATTGATGAAGAACTTGCAATTTAATTTAGAGTTTAGAGGTGGCGGCTATGTTGGGTTGAAGTTTGGTGGCATGGAGGCATCTTATAAGAGATAGAATGATTTTAGGGTTAGGTTAAGTGTTCTTTTATAGGTGGGTTAGAGCAACTAGGACCTTAGGATTAAATAAAAACTCATCTAAACCGTCCACCTCACCCTAGAAAAGAACCATCCAGAACAACCCTTTTCACACTTAGTGATCCTTTAAATAAAATAAAATAAAAAGAAACCACTTTATTTCTTTCTAATTAATGCATTACATACTATTTTTAACGTATAGCAACCTCTTTCCTTCATGCATTCAATTATTAATTTATTTATTTGCACTTATATGTGAACCTTTATTTGCTATATTCTTCTCCTAATCAATAAATTGATTTCTTTCTCTTTTTGTCTACTCTTTTTGAAAAGAAACCGCATGTCCTTAAACCATTTTCTTTTATTTATTTACATCTAATCACATATGCATGCGTCTCTGATTTGAATGTTATTTAATAACATTAACCTTCCTTCAATTGTGGCTTACTTATGGCCTTATTAGTTTACTTTTTAAACGTTTAAATTTCAAAAGTTGATCCCCTTCACATTTAATTGCTTCATTTTAATGTTTACAACCTTTTTCTATGCATGCTTTAATTGCACATTTGACATGTTTTGCATTCCATATTCTCTTTTTTTTTATTTGCATCACATTAATTTATTTTTATTCAGGTTCATGCATCATCCATTTATTTAATGCAATAATTTCACATATCCTCTTTCCCTTATTGCATTAATTTCAAATAACATGTATACATATATGCCCCCTTTTTGTTTGTCTCTATGTTCGCGCGCAACTTCAAATTTGAATCATGTTCATACGCATCCATCTCTTAGGCGTATACTAATTTTTATATGCGAACAATTGTCTATTTTATTTCGAAATTATCTTCCTTAATCAATTAATGGTTTATTTCCATTCTTTCAATTAAACCTCCAATTAACTTATCCCCTTTCGCACTGAACCAATTTGCTAAGCCACTATTTAGCCGCTCCTTAAAACAAAACAAAAAATATATGGCACTGGTGGGGATCAAACTCACAACCTCTTATGTACAAAGTCTCATGTATTAACCAAATGAGCTACTAAGTCTTTTGTTAACAAGACTTAGGACCAAGCTACATATTATTCTTTTCCCATTGCTCTTTTTCATGTTTTGTTGCATTTCTTAAATTAAGGATAACTTCTTCGTTTTAAATCAGTTTTCTACAAATTATAGGTCTAAATTGACCAGAAAATCGCCACGAACGTAATGATGCTAATTTCATGATCAAATTCTAGAGTCTCTTCAAATTATCCTTTTTATTTCTTTTTAAATGTTCGTATGTATTTCTTCGCATTTCACTGTATTTCTTCTTATTTCAAATATTGCATGTAATTTCTTCATTAATCTTTTCTTTATTTCACTGCATAAACTTCTTACATGCAATTACGTTAATTTTATTTAATCTTTCCTTTAAATATATCCATGCATATATACATATATCTCATTTTTAATTATATTAAAAATGCGGGGTGTTACAAAAAAGGTATGAATTGGCGTCTAAGCTATTCTTCATCAAATTCACCCCTCGTTTCCTATTTTCTTGCAAATCTACAAATCATAAAGTGTTCCCTTTTCAGAATAAATATAGATCTGTACGAATTTGGGGATTGTAGCCCTAAAAGATTATTCAGATTTCAGATTTGGATGCTTTCAGGTGAGTGGGAAATTTATATACAAGGTTACAATAACTTATTATCTTGTTTGTATTAGATCTTAAATACATGTCTGACATTTATCGGATTTGCTTATAATATTGTTGAATCTGAAATGATGCCTATCAGATCTGTTTATGAATGTTGTCAAAATCTCAATTTATAGATTTGTGGTTATGAATAGTATTATAATTTGTATGCTTACTTGATTGATTTTATTATTACCTACAGTTGTGTTTAAAATATATTATAGCTATTGAAAACACTGTAGATTTGAAAATCTGTCCCATAAAACACGGTTAAGATGTAGTTTTATTCCAGATATCTAGAGTTTGTGTTAAATGGTGAATTATGTAATTTTGATAAAAGATATATAAGCTTGTTGTGTTTAGTTTTGTTTGGGATTCTAACTTAATTAATGTAAATATGTCTTTTTCCTTTTTTAAACAAAAAGGCATTATTTGAAACCAATAAGAAATCTGTCAAATATTGAAAAAGGGAAAAATTGTGTAAATTCATGTATAAATGTAAATAGAGAGCGCAAAGATTCAAAAGTCACAGCTCTCTTCCCATGGCGTCCTTACACTGCGATAACCTTACCAACCCCATCCCGCCCAATCCTATCGCCGTTCCACCTCCTTTCACTTCTGAAACCATCCCGCCTGCTTCTGCCCTAAACCCACCGCCTATTCCACTGATTCCGGATCCTCCTCCCACCTTATCACCTCATCCCTCCGTCCTTGGTCCTAAACCTATGTTCAACACTCTTTTCGCAAATAGGCCTCGCAATGCCGGATCTTTTAATCCACCAGTTGCTTCCCTTGTTTTCCACAACGGAGCGTTAGTACCTTCTGAGACAATTTTCAGAGCAAGCAATGACAAATGGAATCAAACCATTGTTGGTTTTTTCCTAGACCAGCCAATGCCTTTCACCACTGTAATCAACAATCTGAAGAACCAGTGGAGGTTGAAAGGTAGAATTAAAGTTCACACGAACGACTTCTTGTTCCTATTCAATCTGTCTTCTGATGAAGATAGAAGGATTCTTGCTTCTGATCCAGTCATAATAAAGAAAAAGTTGTTTATATTGAAGGGTTGGGATCCGTCTATAGGAAATGATAGTAGTGTGATAAAGGCGGTACCTGTTTGGATCAAAATGTAAAACATCCCAATGTATTCGTGGACACTGCCGGGAGTTAGCTGGTTAGCAACTAGAATTGGGAAATTCCTCTGTATGGATGAATCCACTGAGAAAATGAAAAGACTTGATTATGCGAAATGTTTAGTCGAAATAATGCCAAACTCGGAACTGCAGGAGGATTTTCCTATTTAGTTGCCTGATGGTAGCATTCATTTCGTTAGAATAGAATACATCTGGTTACCAGAAATATTTTGTCTGTGTAAATGTTTTGGACATATTAAACAAAATTGTGGGAAGTCATCAATGGACAAGATTAATGAGAATAGTATGGAGAAAAATAAACATGCTGACATGCAAATTAAGGTAATGAGTAAGCTGGATGAAGTGAGACCGAACAGTGTTTTCCAAGGTGTTACACCATTTTAGAAAAGGCCGCAAGTATGGACAAGGGTGCGAGGCAATAATTCAAGAAGAGCAGGAAAAGATGTTGTTGATAATAGGGATAGAGTGAATTATAAACCCGTGGCTTCAAGCTCTGAAGTAAATGCTGGTAATGGTGTAACAAGGCTGAATGGTAAAACTAGTGGGTTTAATGCGGATTATCCAAATCGTGCAGCTTTTCCATTAAATGCTACAACACCCCTTGTTGTGCACAAGACAAATAATGGCATTACAATGAATAACATTTTCAACTTACTGGCTAATGAATCATTGGTGGAGCAAGTATGTAATGAAAATGAAGAAGGGGAAATTAATGGGACACAGACAAATGAAATGTTGGATGAAGAATTCCAAATTCCCGAGGTAGATTTATCAGAATTTCGGTTTGACATGCACGCTGACGTGCATGTGCATGACCCGTCATTTCCCTTCCCTCCATCAGTTTTTGTTCCAACCCCGCTTTAATGTGCGCACCGAAAATTGAATCTACCTCACCAACCCAGGAGTTATTATTTGCTGAAACCATACAAAGTGGTATTATTCAATTATGCCTTTCCAATACCACTACATCACCTAAAGTAATCCAACCTTCTTCGAATGCTATAGCCACATCGTCCTCTGATAACAGCTCTGTTTACCAACCTTTGTTAGCCGTTAATCCCCTAGTCTCCCTTTGCATGGCATCTGCATGCACTAGGCCTCCTGGGCTTCCTAATAATCTTTTTGTCTCTGTTCCCCCGCCCCTCTCTTCTTCAATCATGTTAGATCCCTCTCCAAAACCTCCTTACACTTTCGATGGGAAAATTCCTGGTTGGCCACCACCTACCTATGCTTCTATCCCCGCTTCTTCCTCGACTACTCCTAGCATTAAGTTTTCTACTAATACCGTTGTCGATAAGTTAAAATCTCCTAGAACGAGGAGCATGACATTGGCTGATTCTCTATCCAAGAGTTTAATCAATGAGTAAGAACTTAGCAGTTTGGAATATCAGGGGTACCAACAAACCCCTTAAGCTTAACCAAGTTAGAAACTTAATTAATCAATACGACATCCATCTCTTCGTAATTCTTGAAACCAAACTCAACCTTTCTTTCACCATCTCCTATGCCACGTACATTAATCCTTCTTGGTCTCTTTCTCATCACCTTGATCACGCAGCCTATGGCCGCATTCTTGTTTTGCACAATCCCTCCACCTTCACCCTTCATCTTGAATTAGCAACTCGCCAACTCATGCACTTTCACATCACTGTGTGTTCTAATAATGCAACCTTCTACATTACCATTATCTATGCTGAGAACAGTATGGGTGCAAGGCAATCATTGCCTTCTTAACTTACTCCCTGCCTTTCGCCAAGACTCCCACCCATGGCTTGTTGTAGGTGATTTCAACTGTTGTCTTAGCTTGGATGATAAACATGGAGGAATCTCGCTCAACTTAAATGATATAGAACCACTTAACTCTATTGTTGTGGATTCAGATCTTATCCCTGTCAACAGATCGGGTTCGAGTTTCTCGGGGAATAACCATAGCAGAAGCGGTGTCCGAACCTTTACCAATATTGACCATGCATTTAGTAACTTTAAAGCACTATTGTCTTAGCCTACAGTCCATGCTTATCTCCCGAACCCTGTCTTGTCCAACCATTCTCCCATAATCCTTTCCTTCGGACCGCCAGCGAGAAGAGAGCATCGAAGTTTTAAATTTTTTAACTCTTGGATCCACGATCTGGAGTTTGCTTCTAAAATTGTCACTTCTTGGTCTCCTCAAATTTCTGGTAACCCCATGTTTGTTTTGTGCAGGAAATTAAAATTAACTAAAAATAATCTCAGGTTATGGGCGAGCCTAAAGTTTGGTAATCGTTCAAAAGTGTCAACACATCTCAAAGCTCTTTTGAATCAAGCTCAAAACAATGCTTAGCAACCCGGATGATGCAAACTTAGCACATGAAGAGAACAAACTATTTGGAGAACTGAAAGATGCTCTCGCTATTGAGGCCGATATGAAAAAACAACAATCAAACCGTAAGTGGAAGCATGAGTGCGACAGAAATACCTGGTTCTACCATGCTGCTGTCAAATTGAAGCAGTCGACGGAGCAAATTCATAACATCACCGATGAGGCAGGTACTTTCTACGATACTCCCGATGTCGTTGATGCTGCTTTGCTTAATTATTTCGCAGAACTTCTTGGCAATGGAGGTAACTTCTCGCCTGATCTGCATCTCATCGACGAAATCAATCTTCCTACAATTACTTCTTCTCAATCTGATTGTCTTGTCAGGAAAGTCACTGATTTAGAGATAAAGGAGGCTTTTTTTCAATGAATCGTAAATCGAGTGGTGGTCCGGATGGGTTTAATGTTAACTTCTTTATTCCCTCATGGGATATTGTTACGGCGGACTTTTACAGAGCTATTCACAATTTCTTTGATAAGTTCAGGATGCTTTCTGAAGTTAACAGTACCAATCTTGTTTTGATACCCAAAGTTAAACATTCGAGTTCAGTGACCTCCTTTCGTCCGATATCTTGTTGTAATGTCACCTATAAATGCATTTTAAAAATCTTATCTAACAGACTGCTTGCTGCTCTACCAGCTCTCATATCTGAAAATCAATCTGCGTTCCTCCCCTAAAGAAATATTCTTGAAAATGTCCTTCTAACCCATGAGTTAATTAAGGGTTATTCTTGCACCAATGCCACTCCTTCGGCTGTTCTGAAATTGGATTTAAGTAAGGCATACGACAGCATTCACTGGTCCGCCATCGTTCGTATTCTCGCAAGAATGAACTTTCCTAAGGTCTTTATTGCTTGGGTGTATAGTTGCATTTCTACTCCGCATTTCTCTCTTGTTTTTAATGGCCGCAATACTGGGTATTTTAAGAGCAGCCAAGAAATTCGACAGGAGATCCGATCTCCTCATATATCTTTATTATCGTCATGGAAGTGCTCACATCCTTGTTCAAAGATAGTTTTGAACGTGGTGTAATCCGGTATCACCCGAAGTGTAAACACAACGCCATATCCATGCTTCTTTTCGCTGATGACATTATGGTGTTTACCAAACCCGAAGACAACTCTCTTATTGCAGTTCTTGATACCCTTAAAAGCTTCTACAACAAGAATGGATTAAAACTTAATGGTCTCAAATCTCATGTTATGTTTGCCGGCATTCATGAAAGCCAAGCTGAGCGGTTGTATTCCCTTACTCATATGCAACTGCTTCATAGAGGTTCTATCTATCTTGGGTTACCTTTATGCACTGCTAGGATTACAAAAAAGAACTGTATGCACCTTTATAATAGAATAACAGCAACATTAAATAATTGGGCAAATCGATTTCTATCACAAGCTGGACGTCTTTCGCTTGTTCAAAGCATTGGATTTTCTTTAACCGTGTACTGGACAAGGGCTTTATTGCTTCCCAAAAAACTACTGACGTTGGTAACTTCTGCTATGCTTCGTTTTTTGTGGTCTGGTATTGTTCTAGGCAGGAAACCGATACCATGCTTATTTCATAAAATGCTTCTTCCTAAGAACAAAGGCGGTCTCGGCCTATACTCGCCTTAGGAGTGGAACTTTTCAGCTATGAGCACCCATTTCAACAACTTCATTGGGCGCAAGAACATTATTTGGGTGAAATGGTGTTGGAAATACAACGTTAGGCATCGAAAATTCTGGATCATGGATGCTCCTCAGTCATGTAGTTGGGGATGACGATGTATTTTGGCTTCTAGAGAAAAGTTTCTCCCTTATATTCAATACAATATTTTTCCGAGATGTAATATGTCGTTTTGGGACGAACCATGGATCAAGAATGGTATTATTCTATCGAAGATAGTGGACTACAATGCTATTATCTAGACAGGTATCCATCGCGAGGCGACTGTATCCAATTTTCTGGTGAATGGCAAAATCATTTTGCCTTATTTTTCGAATGTTAGTGCTAGAAACATTTGCAATAGTTTACTTCAATAATTTCTTATAAAACTGACAAAGACATTGTTTAGGATGGCGCATCTCACAACATGAAGGGTACCTACTTTCTGCTTATTGGATACATGCGCCTTTTTGAATGTTTATGGCACAAGTTAGTGTGGAACAAAAATGCGGTTCCGGCGGAAAACTTCATGTTCTGGAAGGCAATTAAGGGAGCGTTGTTAACTAAGAACAGGTTAAGCCAAATGGGTATGAGTGTGAGTAATACTTGCCTTCTTTGCGATACTAATGAAGAAACTAAGGCACATATTTATTTTGAATGTGGGTACTCTTTTGTGTTGTGGAGCAAAATTCTTACATTGTTTTGTAATCTTGTGCATCCAATGGTTTTAGTGGAACAGTGGCATTTCATCCGAATGTCTACTAGATGGAGAAAACAAGAGCACGTCCTCTTCATTCTTTGCATCTAGAAGCTTATGAGAATGTTGTGGGATGAAAGAAATTTGCGAGCTTTTATGTCTAAAAGAAGGTCTTCTGATGAAATTTGGATGATGCTGAAGCTCCAAGTCCGCAGGGATTTGTCTACATCCTTGTTTCATTTTGAGAGTGCCTTCTTGGTAGCTTGGTTCGCTAATCTGTTGTAGTTGTTTCTTGTTTGTGTGTATGTTTGTAATGTCTTTTGTTTTCTTTTCTCTTTTTTTGGGTTTGGCATTTTTGCCGAGTTCCTCGTATGTTTGTTTTTTATCTGTGTTTAATAAACGTGGTAGGGATCCACTCAACCCCGCTTGCCTTGCAAAAAATATGTAAATAGAGATATTTGTGCGTAGTTTACATCAACTATTCCAATATATACATAAAATATATTTCTTGTGGTTTGACATATGTTTATTCCAATATTCAAGCATGATTTACAGTAATTATAGTTGATAGTCTTTTTGTAAGATTTAGAACCTTATTCCAAGATTAAATACAAAAAGGAATGTTTGGTTATTAGTTGAACCAAATTATTAAACTTAACGATAATAACAATAAAAGAACATAACTATGTTAACTGTGCAAAAATACAAATATAGTTATATATATTATTCATCTGAATCTACGTAAACAACAATATATATATATAATAATAATAATGAATACTTGACTGAATTTCATTTTATGGAATTATACATGTAAATGTAGTCCATATTAATTGAATATTTCGTGGTGACCATTGCAGCAATTAGTGTAATTGATTGCTATAAATAGGGCCACAAGTAAATAAATGAATAGCTATTGTAACCAACATTGATTGGAGAAAACAAATTTAATTAGATAGTTAAGCCTAACAGTTACAATTTCTAAATTAGTTGGTGTTAATGTTGTAAACCCCAATTAGGAAATTTAATTATAGCCGCACCAAGACACGTGGTTAAGCTTAACTTATGGTAGAAGTATTCCCGGAACCGCCCGACACATCCAGCATCCACAGGTGGCCAGTTTAATGTAAGAGGTCTAGTGCATAAATATATACATATACATATATATACAACAGATTTCAAACAGATCGCACCCGTTTTTAATGTTCATAGATATGGTCCTTCCCATTCCATAAAATTACCTGACCCTAAGGGTCAAAAAAGAGCTCAGGAGGTGCTTCCTTCATCATAATATAGATGATAGTGTATGAAACCAAACACTTGCAACATATTGTACCTTGTTTTTTAACGTAATTAAGTACCCAATTTTGTTTCAAAAAAAAATATACAACAGGCAATAAATTAATAAATTAGCAGTGTCTGTTGGAGTACAACAAATAAATATTTTAATATAATAAGGATATTTCATTGTTAATTAATGTCTTAAGAAAAGTATGACCGTTAGGCTCATAAATGACATCAATTATAATCAATGGAAATAAATTGATGCCTTAGGAAAATATGATCTTTATGGTCATAAATGGCTGTAACCTTATGAAACAGAAACAGATGAAATAAAAAGGGGATTAATGAGTATTGATTGTCGTTTTAAATACTAAGTCCAATTAGGAAAATAATTAAATAAATATCCTAGGATAAGAAGGATACAACTTTCCTTATTCTATATTAGAACCTATAACTAAAAGCTAGAATTGGACATGGTAGGTTAATGATATGAAATATCATTAACCATAGCGACCCGTGATGATAGTTAGTTGTGTACGTATGGTGTTTCCGTTAAGAGAAACTAAACGGGAATAGGTCAATATCGTAGCTGCTTTGGGATTAAGGTCTTAAGTGGTTCGATCTGCCTATAAAAAGGTATTAAGCGATCGTGTATCCCACCTCCCATAACTACAAGCGTTAAAGGCTAACTGTGTACGAACATGATAGTCTCCATGAATAGTTCGCTTCCTTGGGTCGAAAATGACTTAGGTCGAGAAGTCCACCAGGGAATAGGTCCTCCAGTCTAAGGGTCTTAAATGGTGTGTGAATCCTACCCGAACCTGGATCTAAAATTGTTCGGTATGGTAATTCCATAGGGCTACCTATCCTACGGGAAGTATTAAGCATCTTGAAGATTATCCAATAAGGCCAACTAGATAGTAATGAAGGGGCACTCCACTGGGTGGTCTTAAATGGCATGCTATGTCTACCTAATTGAGTGGTCTTAAGGGTTTTTTTTACTATCTCTCGCCTTATGTGGGGCATGGGTTTATATGCGTGAATGACAGAAGACTTAATTAGTAGGGCCCTATAGCTAGTGTCCCTTAGTTTATAATAACGTTGAGTATATCATCGAGAGGTATTAAATGACCAATAGATTCGCCTAGGGTCTTATTCGATCGAGAGAATCCACCCTAAATCTATCAGTTGATAGTGAGGCGTTAAGTGGCTAAGTATACACACATGAGTAACAAAACTCCATAGTCAGGAGTTCACTTCTCAGTTTAATAATAAGTTAAACGATGGTTTAAAGGCTTCATTAATCGTATGCTTAAATGATCTATCTTGGTGTCTATATTATTGGGTTGGTAATACTACCTCGGGTATGGTAGTTAGAGTCATGCGTAAGTGTTTACAAGGTTAGGTTAGAATTACTAGCCTTGGCAGACATATATATTGGGTTGAACCAAACGAGATACATCTGCATATTGTAAATTATGTTGTACTCTTCTTGTTCACCAAAACTTGTTGTTCTGACCCCCTCCTCATTACAACCTCCCGGGTTTTTTGGGAAGGTCGGATTCCCATAGGTGTCTAAGTTTGGCTTTCGGTTCTCGTTCCCTTTCATTCTCGGTATTGACACGGTGACTCCCTTTTAAAAAGGTAGTTACTTGAGTTAAGACTAGATTATCCTATTTTGTTTCCGCTGTGAGTTGTTTTATCATACTCTGATTATGCTCATACTCATTAGTAGGTACCAAATTTACACGCTCCATGCTTGGATGTGTTCAGGTTTCGATTTTTTCGAAAATTGGGCTCAAGAAAGTGTGGGGTGTTACAATTACTATTTTTAGTATTGATTAATAAATATACATAGCTATATTTCAATATGAATATTCATTATGAAATAAAACTACAATATGCTAGCTGTTTTCATAACAAAATGATGTAGCTGTTTTCATAACAAAATGATGCATTGGAAAATACATAAGTATCTAATATTATATAAAGTTGTTTGGAATTATGGACTAAGCCATAGTTTCGAGAGAATTATCTTATTATAAGATTTTGAATCATACGATACTTATTGATTATATCTCAAATAATATAAGGTTGTGCATCCATTAAGTGGGAGCATTATAAGGGTTACCGAACTCTTCGGATTGATTCATATAGATGAATTCGATCATAGTTTATTAATGCCAAACAGTTCCACATAGTTTGTTATATTCACTGAAAATTTGTTACCAACATGAACATATGTATTAGATACACATGTAGTGAGTTTAAGGTTGGATCATTGAATATAGAAGAAAAGTAAATAAAATGACATGCAATGGAATAAAATGATTTGATCGAATAAGTAGTATATTGGAAAGAATTCCAAATGTACCTTAAAATGAATATAGATTCATTCTCAAAAGTCAATCCTCCATGAGATACATAATGATGCATCGATAAGGAGTAATCAGACATTATTAGACAATGTACGATTAATATGGATGTAGTTCAGTTAATTTCTTTCTGTAAGGTCATGTACTTAAGATTAGTACACAAGGTTAATATTATTTCATCTAAATAATAGTTTACAAAATCATATAAGATAAAGTTTTATAAGAAACTCCAACATATCCTAGACCAAGAAATTAGTAGGTTGTAGTCTAAAGATTGCACATCATAATTAGGCATGAAGGATCTTGTATGAATCTCCCTAATAAATTTTGGAATGGATTTTCATTAAATGATATATTTATGTTTTGGACATTAGTTTTGTAAACTAAAACCAAATCAGTTTTATAAATAAAGAAATTCATAAAGCGTTTATGAATCTTTATTCTATTTGCACTATGAAACAATTATTGTTTCGAGGCATACCAACTTCATTGTGGAGGGTTTTCTTTAAGAAAGTATTGTTAGTAAAATGAAATTGGATATATCCACAAACAAAACCGATTATTTGAGATGAAATGAAATTAACCAACATGAATGAACACTAAACATTAGAATGTCTAATAAGTATTCTCGTACATCAAAGAGAAACTATGATTTTTTTTTATTTAATGTCGAAATCATATAATCCTTGTTTGTTTAGTTAAACCATTAAGGGTGTTGACTCTATGTCGCATAATGATCAAATCTGAAAGAATTCCAAGTACGCTATCATAATATGATTTTGGTGCTCGTAACCGAAGAGATGTGATCCATTGACTGAGACTGTGTCTTTATGAGAAAAACTAATGTAATTGGAATTAAATGAGCAATGTTGATAAGAATAATATCACAAATTTCAAATTGTTGAAATTAGCATAATAAATTCGATATTCATCATGCTCAAGTTAATTTGGATTTGCCCATAAAATTATCGCTTAATTATACTTAGTGTTTTAGTATATATGTATTGAAATAGAAAATTCTAAATAAAGATTCAGAGTTAGCGGTTTACACATATAACCAAAAATGATTCAAAACCAGTGAAAGTGACATCGGGTTTGTAAGTCTTTGGATATGATCCAAGAAATGATTCGAAAGTATCACTTTATAAGCCTTAAGATCGAACAAGTATTTTAATAGAAATCAAATAGTTTGATTTTCAATCAAAGTGAAAAGGAAGCATATGTTCATGAGAAAGAGCCCTAAAAGGTACATTAATATTTCTAAACTTTAAGTGAACAACATGCTGTTGATTTTATGAGGTACTTGTGTTAAAATAAAATTTAGTTTGTAATTGGTGTCTTTTATAGTGAGTATAAAGGGTATTGGAAATGACCCAAATTGATATGAAAAGATTAAATTGTTTAATACGAAACATGTGAGATAAGTCCCTTATGAATTGGCAATAGGACTTATCATACATGTTAAATTGTTTGTAATATCATGATTTGTTTATGATTTGATGCATGAAGCAAATATCAAATCCAAATTAATATCACTAAATGGTTATTTGAAGCATTCTCATGTATTTGTGAAATACTAGGGATTTGTTTACAGAAACGACAAACTCCTTATGAAGGAGTGTTATCACTTGAACTTTATAAGTGATATTGAGTATAACATGTCAATAATAAATTCAAATTAAGAATCTTTAAGTTGGAAATGTTCCAAGTGAAATACTATGGCTAATTCAATGAAAGGGCTAAGTACATTGCCTTGAATATCATTGCAATAAAACGAATGTATATAAATATATAAATATTGCACAAATTTATCACTGAGAAAATTCCAAATGATGAGAATCCCATAACATTTTTATATAATAGAAATTGTCGGGATACAGTTCGTAACAGAACTTGGAGCTCACTAGAAGTCAAGAGACATACTCTGAATTGTTCCACAAGATAAAGTAGTTTATCACCATCGGAGAGAGTTGATTGATAAAGTAGATAACTGAAACATAATAGCATACCCGTCCACAAAGGGACTGAGCAGATTAATTTTGGAGAAAATCGATCATAATTGACCCCAAGCGCAAGTGGGAGATTGATAGAGTTAGGGTTATGCCATAAGGGCAATTATGTAATTTGTTACATATATCTAACCCATTGACCGATCTTGTTCGAAATAAAGGTGTTTTCTTCAATTATATATTTGGTATAATGTGGTTATATTAATTAATTAATTTAATCAAAAGTATATTTAATAGTAATCAATAAATGGTATATTTTGTGATAGTTGTTACAAAGTGTTCTAACCGTGAATAATTTGTCACAATGAAAATAAATATACCATTTTAAATATTCCAATTCAAGATGTATCGAGACTGGATATCATACATCTATTAAGACTAGAGTACGCAACGCTCTACAAATGTTAGGCAGTGTATTACTCATGACTGTTGGGGGCACTAAGGGGTTACGTACTTATAGTTATTGGATAGCCATGGAATGGCTCAGTCGATAGTTTTCTGTTGGTTAATATAACTAAGGTCAAGTAGAGAATATCGACTTGGAAATTTTACATAGTTCTCTCGGCTTGAGAATACAGTTGGTCTTTAATATGGAAGCTTTGCATTGATTATAGTCAGACATTACATCCATTAAAGGAATATACTTGGGTCGAGTGAAAGCATTGGAAGTGAAAAACTATTCAAAAGAGGATTCGCCTCCTAAGTTATATGAGGTTAGTATCATGGTCAACTGATGTCAACTCAAAGTCAAAGTCTTTGGCCAGAGCATTGCGGTTAATAATATTTGTTATTATTTACCCAACGATTTTGTATTTGGACTGTAATGTTAAATGTGAATGATATTGGAATTTTGACCATTACCAAATTCTGTAAGTCCTATTGTGATATAGTTTTGCTGAAGAGAATTGGTGTAAATAATTGTCACAACTGGTTAATACTTACTAAATTAAAAAAAGTTTTTTTTAAATAAAACAAGTAAGCGATAAATTTAGCCATACTATCACACCATCTGCTAAGTGAAGGGTGAATGCTAATGTTCAAATAAGTTTGACGTTAAACGCTGACAAAATTTACACCCAAGAGTCACAAAACCGAAATAATGAATTCTCTTAAGACCTGGTGGTTTAATTATTTTATAATTGTTATAAATTGATTAAATTAATTATTATTTATGAAATATTAATTATGAATTTTGAATTTGACTTGAGAAATAAATTTGTTGCATATATTTATAAAAGTTATGAATATATTGATCGATATGAAATACCAATGACAAAATATGTTAAATGTAATTTTACATATATAATTTAGGACATATCGGTTTTACAACCCATGAATTTTAGAGTGGAAATTTGTTGATTAAGTTAAAGGAAAGGGGAAGCTATGGTACATAAGATTAGGGTTTTGAGAGGTGTGGTTGAGATCACTATTTTGCTCCTTTTTTCCCTACCCGTATAAAAGCAAATTCAGCCCCAGGCACAGGGAATTTAATTCTTTTAGCTGCATCTTTCTTCTTCCTTTTCCTCATTTTAATGGAAACAAATTTCCCCTAAAATCATCTCCAAAATTCTCAAATCAAATCCAAAACAAAATTACTAATTTGTAGTATGAGGTCTCCAATTCCGAAATAGCTACCTGATGGATTGTGAATTATTATGAGAAAAGAAATCATTGTTCAACGTGGACCTAAAGGCATCATTAAGAGAAAATCAATCCTCTCCTAAACAAAAGGTCAAATGTGTATTTCATGGATTTGATGGTAAGATAAGTTTTTTTCTTTTATATTATAATGTTTGATGCAATTTTATTTTCATTATTTGTCAATTCTATTATTATAATTTATATGTTTATGACTTTGCCTCTTTTAATATGAAAATTGTTTATCTTGGTTTAAGTTGTTTTGTTGAATGATTTGATTGGAATTTCAATTTCATAAATTGAAATAAAGGAGTTTCTTATATCAAAAGTTTTAATTGTTCATCTATGTCCTGAACATTCACAAATCAAATTTTAATCCTTTGGATATAACTTTGTATGTTAAAATTATCAACTTATTCTTTTGTTTGTCAAATTAAAAAAAAAAACTATAAATTGTTTGTTTTTAAATTCAATGTTTTTTGTAGATCTATGTCATGAACATCTTTTTCTATGTCTTAGTTTTGGATCTGAATTTTACATGTTTATTTTGTTTGATGGTATTTTATTTAATAAATTAAAGTTGAAATTTGTGTATGTGTAATACAATGTTTTTAATTGCAAATCTATGTTACGAACATCTATTTCAAAATCTTATTTTCAACCTGAATTCTTGTATGTTCATTTTATTTGATTATATTTTAATTAATAAATTTTAACCAAAATCTGTGTAAGTGTATTACAATGTTTTCAATTGTAGATTCATGTTCAAAATCATACCAGAACAAAGTACAATCTTGGTTTTAAAATTTATATGTATATAATTTATTTAATTTGTATTGTGTTAAGAAGGAGGATGATTTGACAATAAATCTAAACATTAAATTGACTGCTAGAAAAAAAAAATATTCTCTATTAGTAACAAAGATTTGTTTAGATCTTTCTATATACACAATGAATTTATATGTAGTATGTTTCATATACTTTCATAGTATGAATTATTATTAAAATATTTAGTTACGCAATAGTATTTATATGTGATCCATTGTTGACTGTTTATGTTCTATGCTATGATGTTCATTGATTGTCAATCTATTTTTTCTTTGTGATCTTATATCAATTTATTTCTGTATATATGTTAAAATATTTGAACTTCTACATTCATCATGTACTTGGAAACCCAATGTATCAGCTTGTAACAACCTGAATTTTAAGTGTATTTTTTTATGATTTGATTTCTATTTTATTTAAGACACAATTTTTTGTATTTTATTGAAATAACAATATTAATTTACAATTTAAGACTTATATGGTTTTAGAATTTTATAAGATAACTATGTTGATTTTGGTTTAAACTAAATTTATTTGGGTTTTATATAACAAATGAAGTTGATTTTGTTATGAATATAATTTAATAGAAACAATGTATGCTTTCCAAATTTTATTTGTTGGATCAATTTAATCAAGTTTATTTATTTGAAATTGAATTTATTCTTATATTTTAGTTTGGATGTTAAACTCATATTATTATATTGTTGGTTTATTAATACTAAAAAAAATTATGTTCTTGATTTAATTTCAAAATATTTCAATTGTAGATCTGCAAATTATATTGATCATTTTTGTTGCAAACATCGTTCAATTATCATTTTTCGGATTTATTTCCTTTTGATATTTCAAATCCGTTCTTTTCTGATTCATTAATTTAGTTTTATTTGTTCATCGCTTCCATATCAAAACTAAATCTCATTTGATGTCGTCTATTATTTGATTTGCAAAATCGTTCGTTACATATATATTGCTAGCAATGTTCGTTCACTTTTTATTTTCAATTAGGTATGTTCTAATTTTATTTTATTTCGTTGCCTAAAACCATCATTTTGTTTCCATTAGTAAACACGTTCGTTTGCTATTTTTGAAATCAGACGTTTGTTTGCTTAAGAGTCACAGAGAATTTTCAAATTTTATATTACCGATGCACCTTTTATTTTGCTAATAACTGCTCGTTCATTTGAAAATTTATTTGTCTTTGTCCTTTATATTTCCCAAAACAGTGCCTTCCGATTCTCATATAGAATCTGCTCATTTTATCCCATCGCCATTTTTCACCTTCCCTTTCATTAATATCTGTCCATTTTGTTCCTACCTACTTCCCCACTTTCTTCTTTGCATTTATCCTTCCATTTAGCCGATCCATCGTGACCTTCCCTCTCTCTATCTTGCATCAAACTCCTGAACGACCTCCGCCCTCCTTTCAGCCGCGCCCTGATGCCACGTCCAACACCAAAGCCGAGCCCACCAGCGTCGGTCATCCCCTCCGCCTCCCTAATCATGCCTCCAACAGTCATCCGATCCCCTGAAGCCAAGCCCGAGAAACCCTATTGTCCAAAAACACGCCTCGCCCATAACAGCTAGGATGCCCCCAAGCCGCACTTTTCCCCATGTCCATCTCCGCCAACTGATAAGCCGAGCTCCTCTCCCTTGACCTCACCTGCTCCATTATTTTGCATCACCATTCCTTTTTCTACCCCTCACGTAAACCATCCCTGTGACCATTTGTTTTCTTCCTTCCCCTTGTTCGAGTGAGCAAGTGTGGTGTATGCGAGTGGAGTGTTGTGTGGCCTGAACTGGTGCGTATGTTAGGAGTGTATGTTGTGTGTGTGTGTGTGTGTTATGTATGATGTGTTGTGTGTGTGGATGAGCGTATGTACGTGAGTTATATTATGTGTGAGTGTGTATGTAGTGTTTGTGCATGGGTGTTGAGTTATGCGCATGTTCTCGCATGTGTGAGCTCGGTGCCTTCTTGTATGCATGTGTGTGGTATTAATTATTATTCATATGTCTATATATATTTAGCGTGCATCCAGGTTATGTATGTGAGTGTTTTGTGTCGGTTTGTGTGTGTGTTTATATTTATAATGGTTTCGGTTGCGTTATATAATTTATAATATTATACAGTTTTGGGGTGTGTGATTTTAAATATGTATGTATGTATGTGTATATATAATTTTCGTAAAAACTCTATTGTGTTTATTTTGAATTGAATTTGGTGTTGATTTCGAAAACCATCCAAAACCTTATAGTTGTACTGCTCCATTGACCTCCTCTTATAAAATAAAATATATATTAAGCGGTTACTGAGTTGAATCCATTCTAAATCGTGTCTGGAAGCCATCGTTTCAGTTCTGCGTCAATCCGATTGTTGTCTCTATTCTTGTGCCACAAAAAGTTAGTTTATCTCACACTTGACCTATATTGTTTCATGGATGTTAAATTTAGCACAAATGAACTATTGTGAAATGTATCGGATTGCTAGTAGAAAATTGTTTTATTTGATATGTATACACAGTTCATATATGACACGATTATATATATATATATATATATATATATATATATATATGACACGTAGGTGCACTGATTATATATGACTTATGATGCGATAATGTTGATGCTATGTGATAATTTATATTGTTTATCTATGTTGTCGATTGCCATAGTTAGGAAAAATCATTATGGGTTGAAATGATGCATACCCGAACGGACATTAGATTAGGAAAAAATCGACCACTTGTTATGGGTTGAAATGATAGACCTGAACAATTTTTACTGAAGTTGGAACTGTGGTTTGAAATGATATATATCCATAAAAATTTTAATTGTGGATTGAAATGATAAATATCCATGTCACTTGACCATAGGGTAGAAAACTACATACGGACACCGTTAGTCATGTTTTTGAAGTATACTGATTTGGAAATTTGATTTTAAAATAATAATTTAAGATTTCATATTTATATTTTAAAGATTTTAAACTTAAATTTTGTAAATTTTAAATTATATGTTTTAAAACGATTTTATGAGTAGAAGTGGATTTATATACTTATTTAAGATTTTACTTATAAATTTATTTATTTTAAACCATATAATTTAATCATATAAGAGTTTAAAATAATAAATATTTCCTTAAACCCATTTTTATATTATTTTAAACTTATATATGTTTATAATCTATTTTCTAATTTATTTTAGAATTCTTTATATATATATATATATATTTTAAAAGTTAAAATTTTCTTTTATATATTTTATGAACTTTAATAATAAACTAAAAGGTGGATAAGCTAATATTTTCACTATTTGAATTCGAAGTTTAAAATTTTAAATTTATATAATGATAACGATTTAACGAATGAACTCATATAAGATATGAATTTGAATTCGAATTGATTTGAACTTATAAGAGGTAAATTTGAATTGTGAAATTGATTTTAAATTTGAATTTTCCTAATTGAAGTGAAAATGTATTTGAATGTATAATCGATATGAATTTGAATTTGAATTGATATGAACTTTTATTAGAGTTGAATTTGGATTGGTTTAAATATGAACTTTTATAAGAAATGAACTTTAATTGCGTTAATTAATGTTTAGTTTGAATTTTTAGTTTATATGAAATGAATTCGATTTTAAGTGACTGAATCTGGATTTGAATATATAATTGATTTTTATAAGGAATTAATTATATAAATTGATTTGTGTGAATTAAGAATTTGTTAAAATGAATTTATAAGAAGGATTTCAAAAATTGTTTGAATTTGTAAATAATGGATTTGAATTATACAACTTGAATTATAAAATACGATATGAATTGTTTGAATTGAGATTTTTTTTTTTATTTGAATTGTATATATTGAATTTGAACCGAAATGTTGGGTTTTTATGAATCGACTTAAAAGGAATTCTTATAAAGACGGAATTGAATCATTTGAATAGTTTGAAGGTGAATTTTGATGAATATAAATCAAACTAACATATCCTCGAAGTTAAATAATTTGGTATTGATTTAATCGGTATTTGAAATCTTCAAGGTATGATTTAAATATATGTCGATTTTGGATTGAAGGTCGTTGTGCATATATTTTCAAGAATTAAATAAAACCAAAGTTAAACATTAGTATTAGTTTATACTATATGTTGAGATCTTAACAATATGAGTTTCTAAATTGATTTGATTTAAGCGATTTAAGCGAGTTGTTTCAAAATTAAATATAATCGACGTTAGATATTTAATTTTGATTTCGATGTGAATATGAGATTTCATATAAATGATTTTTTAAAGTGATTATAAAATGACCACGGCGTGAAAAATGTAAACGTTTGGTTGTTAAAGAGACCGGGATCAGCTATTGTCATACTCTCTACCAATACTGAAAACCACTTTAACAACTATGCACATGGTGGAGAATCCGAAATGAAGTGGGATGATTTGGAGGCGATTACTGGATTTGAAGAAAGAGAACGATGATAGATAGCCTTGACCTTCGGGTCATAATTGAAATGACTAAAATATGAGCCATACCCAGGCCAATGTGAGTTAGCCACTCTTAGCAGGCATGCTTCTTCGATACCATATTTATTACTTTATGATTGGTTTGGGCACCTTTGATTTTTGGAGTATTGTCTGAGGTGGGTGATAGTCACAGCTATGCATTACCACCAGCCTAGGTCCGCAATCTGGTAGAATCCTACTGATGGGTATTGCCTCGATGCCTTGTCATATTTATTCTGAACGATCCCCCTACGATTTTGATTTAACATTGTCGTATAGCGGAGCATCTCTATCCACCGACGTACTGGTGTTTTATATGCAATGCTTACGACAATGTATAAACGGTGTAAGGGTAAAAATGTAACACTGCTTACGCTATTTTCAATAGTATATTTAACCATAGACACTATTACAATAGCGCATTATATTATATGATATTAGTTTGACGGATCCATAGAGGATGGTGATCCCAAACATCCTTTAAGTTATTGATGCATTTCATTGCACATTTCATTTGAGTTGATTTACTTCCATGAGAATGTTAGTCCTGATCCAAGTTGGATTTTTTTTTTTTTTTTTTTTTTTGCATTATTGCTTGGTTCAGACCGATTATTACAGTTTTTGAGTTCCACTCTTGGAGTTGGAGCTTATATCGGGTTTTCTCACTTATGTCTACCTATTCAGTTGATCCAGTTCTACTACTCTTGTCATTTCTGTTTCATACTGTTATCACTTATCTTTGTATTAGACTTCCACGAAATTGTTTATGTAAACTCTGTTGAATTTTTTTATATAGTAGCTTCATGAACTACTATTGCATTACTTATTTTCCACTGCGATATATTTTATTGCTCTGTGTCTGTGATCTGTGATTCTGTGATTTATTCTATTTACCTCAGAAGCTAATAACAATCTGTCATTTCGAACTGTTCGAGTTTTTTTAATTACCGACTTGAAGCGGTTGAAAAGGCGGGTCGTTACATAGCTTCTGTCCCTGTTCCCTTTGCTGATCGTATTCCACTGCCATGGCCTCCCGTCATTAGGTAGGTTGTGAAAGTTCAATAGTCTTTTGCTACCCAAACGTTTCAGCAAAGTGTCTCGGAGACATCAGCTCCTATTGTTGATGATAAACTGGCTGATGAGGACATTAGTTCAAAAGAGGAACTAAATTGTAATTATATTTATTGGTGCGCTCCTGACCACCTTTGGGTTTATGAGAGTTCTGATATGAGATATAATCCTTCAGAAGACATATACAATAAATATATCACTGACACTGAAGAATATATAAGGAGACTGATATACCGTGTAGTGGATGAAGGCTTTGAGCTTAGTGATGAAGGTGAAGCTGGAGAGATGAACATGACTTTATTCTAGGACAATACATGGGATTGGGACAATGAATTTTGATGTCCTAACCAGTGTTTTGTAATCATGTTGTACTTTTCATAAAGTACATCAATGTTATTGGATTAAGTGATGATTCATCTGATGACCCCAATGACATTTCTAGTAGTCCCTCATTTGTTGGGGATTAGCTGGGAATGCAATAATGCGCTATCACTATACTCCAACATTATAGTGTCCTGGAACTTGAACTCGTTCCTAGTAGTTAGGTAAATTGTCTAACTCCTGTACTAAATTGTATTCATTATTTGTTATAATAGAAAATGGTTGCGGCCACTATAAAAACCAGCTGGCTTTGCCAAAAATATTTCTACATATGTGTGCATATCTTTTCATCAATTAAATGATTTTGTTATATTTTAGCTCCTTTTGCATATAAATTAAAATGAATATATTTGATATGTTCATGTCATTTCACATTTCACACTTACCTATATTGTAAATTAATTTGTAAAGTTTGAATACATATTGTAACGACCCAGGGATTTTCGACTCCGAAAAATCGACACAAAACCCAGCGTCGACTGTTCAGACATCGAAAATACCGGACCATTAATAGAAAGAAGTTAGAGGATGAGAAAGATAAGATAGAACTAATAGAATAGAAGAAGAAGAAGAACACAACTGAGCAGAATCAGAGTAAACACGAATCTCACAGCGGAACGAATAAAATATATTATATAACATAACTTTGAAATACAAATCTGTTTTGTGTATACATACCATATCAGAGTACAACATAACATTTGATGCAGCGGAAATAACTCTAAATAATCAATAGTGGAAACTTCGTCTTCAAGCTCCTCCAAGTGTATCTGTAAAGCTTGAAACACTTGACTGCCCGTACAAATTTGGGCACCCAAGAGTTTAGGGAAAAACAAACAAAATAAACTCTGGGTCAGTCATGGGACTAGTGTGAGTAAATTCCAACCATATGGCTTAACTTTGAAAATCCTTTTTGAAACAAAAAGGATAATAGTAAGACCAGCCCACACATAAACATGGACGGTTTTTACCTTACTATAACCCAAAACACTTTGATATCAAAATCCAGTGATATTATAATAATGTCTAATCAAGTAAATAACCAAATAGTAGAACGCTTGCATCTCACGCTCTACATACATAGTATAAAATCAAAACCGCAGGGCGCTTATTGGAGATTGGATTCCAACTATGACAAGGTATGGGACCACCTTCCGACGATGTATCTCTAGAGGCGAATACACCTGGGTTCAACAAGAACGTCTTGCAACCCGGCCCACACATGACCGACCACTCATTTCGCTTGAGTGTATCGAATGTATATCACCAACGGTTGGACTCAAACCACCGTTTCCCGAATGGGCAGAATCGATAGATTTGGAAACAAAAGGAATTTCTCTAGATAGGTGATTATACACCCTAATGGGAGCGACCCACATAGCCATGCTGCCTGCCCGATTTTTTGTCATTTCCCGGCTGTGAAGCTTGAGGCTACGTCTACCTTCAGAACATCTGATCACCATTCACTTTGAATGCCGCATCGTCAAACCCGTCAAAACACTAGTTGATCTTCTCAAAAATATTACGGGTATAAAAGCTAAGAGAAACGAATTTCTCCGCCACCAGACGTAATACCTTGAAAAGAACGTCTTAGGTGATCTTCTAAGAATACGCTGTCAGGCATTCATCCATACAAGTTGTCCCGGGACTGGACAAACAGAAAGCACCATTCTGAATAGGACAACCCTTGCATTTCACTCCGTCTTCAATTTCCTTCAGCATATTTTGCAGCGCTTATGCCTATACGGAGTGGTTTCAGATAGTATATCCAACCGGTCTCCCCGTATAGACAACGATGGTCAAAACACTTCGATAGTTGGTTTTTTTTTACTATCGAAGTAAAAACAACATCCATTCAATGTACAACCAATATTACACAAATCACAGGCACTTTTTATTTAACATTCGTTCTTACATTTCTTTGGACAAACGTCATTACTTATTACTTTTGAATAAGTGAATTTCAAAACAAGTTGTTTTCCTTCCCTAGGAAGTGCTACTGTATATAAACATCACGCTTAAGTTTGATTAACAGCGTTTCATTTATCGTTACAGTTCAAATTTGCTATACGCTGCTATATCCCTTTTATAACTAATCTTGACATAACAGTCACGCTTAAACCTAGTCAACAGCGTTACTTTACTGCTATAGTTCTGAGACTTACAATATGCTACTATATTCCACTTTATAATTAATCTCAACACCTCTTTCCGTTACAAATTCTTGACATCTCTTTTCATTACAAAAATCTTGATATCGCTTTTCGTTACAAAAATCTTGATAGTCGGTGTTTTGAAAATAACCATCCATCAAACCATTTCACAATCTCGGCACTTTCTAATATTCCATTATTCATATTTTTCTAGATATTCCCAAAACTGTTTAACCTCATACTTCTTTGAAAAACCCATTTCCAAATATTATAGCACTTGTTCACCCACATTCTAGAAGATATACATTTATTTAATATCTGGAACATTTCCATCTTACCTTTCTTATTTTCTGTACTTTTAGAAAATACACATTATTAATGTTGGAAAAACATTTCAAAACTCCATTTCTAAACTTCTCATTAATCAGATCAATTTAGTTTAACACAAATAGAAATATCTACTTACAAAATGTTTACTTTCTGACCACTATTTACTTTTATTAAAATATCATTTCGCAATAGGAATCTAGACTCGTTTTACTACCCTTATTTCAAATACGATCATACTCCAAACATAGAATTATACTTTATTTCATAAGCATCTTTAAAATCGACTACTTGTTTTTGATATACTTAAAACAAGTCATCGCCTCCTTGTTTAATCAAGATTCAATTTCTGTTATTTAGAAATAATAATCAATCGATTCTTCCTATTTAAACTCGAATCAATTTATATCTAACTCACGGTATTAAAAATACCAGTTTATAATAGAACTTCTATTATAATTTATAATTTCGCTTCAACTATAAAGATATAATTTTTATAATTGAACTTCGTTGATTTGTTTGACGGTCAACCAATTTATTAACAAAATGGGTTTATGGTTGACTGTCGCTGATATCGTTTGTTTACCAAATCAATATAACGTTGAATTTCCATTCAACATGGTTCAAACAGTGCACAAACAGTACATCTAAATATTTAGGAATCCGGTTGAGTTCCTCCAACTGGTTTCCGCATCCATAGGTGTTATTCAAATCAGTATCCAACCAATGATGTGTACATATGCAACGATATATATCTATTCCAACCAATTTAACTGTAATTTATCTAATCAACCAGCACACAGCATTCAACCATTATTTAAAATATAATTAAAATATTTTAAATAAAAAGAGAGCTAGTGAATTTACTCACCTCGGCGCGTTAACCGTTAAATAACGATTTGCGTTCGTTGATTATACCCGGCGCTTTAAGTGCTCCAAATCTGTTTCGAGACGTACTGCTTGTCGATGCGATCCAACGTTGACCGTTGACTCCTTTTTGAATCTTCATGCTCCAACCATAATTAATGGATTTACAAACCCATTCACCATTCCATACGCTGAACCCAACTTCTACACACTTACTATTTGCGTAACCACCCACAAACTCCTACTTTATCAAGCCATTTGCCGCCACTTAATACGCTGCAACTAATTTATGCAGCTCTTAGTGCATTTCTTTCCACTGATGTACCCACATGTGTCCACGTGTACAAAACCTTGCTCCAGAACATTCAAAAATGCTGCACTTCTCTCCTTGCGTTCTTGCTTTGAATGGAAGACACTACCGCTGCTTCATTTACAGCACTCGCACCCACACGTATGTCCGAACACGTCAGTCCCTTTGCCATTCATGCGTATAACTAACCAATGCTTCCCTTCAACCCGTCCGTAAAAGCAAGGTTCGTCCCTCCATTCGCCAAAAGCCAACACGCTAAAGTTATGTTCCCTTTCACACAATTAAACACATTCAGCTATCACGGTCACCGCATGGTCATTTTCCAAAACTTCTTTGACCAAGCTTGAACACCCCTTACTGTCCACGTTAACGGCCATGCACCGCTCCACATCTTCACGTCAGTCACTACTCCCCATGACAGCACGTCACTCCGCTTAGTCCGTTTTCCACTTCATTCTCTCAACCTTCACTTGCAACTGGTGCTTAAAACTCTCGAAAATGGTACTGCAGCATTTGCAGGGAAAAGGAAACGATCTTGAGTTGAGTTCATTCTTTTATATATACACTAACTTTGTGATTTTCAGTTGACAAAGGACTTCGTTTTTATTTACTTTTGAGGTCGCCATTTAATTACTTAAAATCCGTAAGAAGAAAACGAAGCAGTCCCCTTTTTATATAGAAGTAAAATGAATCCCCTGGCTAGATAACGCCTTGAATATCTCTCTCTTAGTTGTTAAGTAATAAGGTACTGATAGACAGGAGGGTAGATGTTTTAGGTAGGTTTCCGGTCTTAGTTGATTTGATAACACCACCATCTGTATGTTCCCTAGTTTTTAGGATGGCAAACCGTAGCTGTTGAAATGAAAGCCTGTTGTAGGAGCAGGGGCTTCATTTAGTGAAGGTATGGGCTTGATTTAATTCAAGTATGGTGTAGTCTTCTATATAGTCATTTCAATATAGGACGTGAAGAGGAGAATAGCATGCAGGACATTTTGTTTTGGGTTTTCACGCTAGTTTGTAGGCTTAGGAGAAGACTGAAAAGGACGGAAATACTTAACATGGAAGGAAAAACTTTATTTGTAGTGCTTTGATTTTTGTGCCATAACACGATACCTGTCACCGACAAAAGATACACAAAAAGAACATGGTGGCAGTCCTATGTGCTAAACTTAGCTGTGAGAACCGGTCTGTGTGTATGTCCCTTTTAGGCATGTTCTTAGGGAGGTGGTACCTTACGTACAACAATGTTTATGTTTAAGGTAGGATAGTTCGGCTTCTAGGATTTGATTGGAAGGCAAGGTATATACACGTAAAAATGTGTATTTGGCTTAACCAAAATTTCGCTTCCGTACTAACTGCTATGGACAGATATAAAAATACCATTGTGTCCAGCGATGTGTCGTGATCCCGAAAATATAATAATACCGGTAGAATAACTCATATTGTGAAACCCCAAAATATTGGTATAGGGTGCAAAATACTCCAAATAAAAAGTTGCTTATTTAATTAATTAAAAATTATAGAAAAAATCTAAAAATTAAATTATCACTACGCCTCAAAAGAACCTTGTCCGAATTCGAATCCGGTGTGTAGTTATTTCAAATAAACCGTTATGGCCAAAAACGAATATGTCGCTGCTTCTCTGAATATTTACTTTGAATATAACTTCCCATTTATAATACGAAATCTTGGTTTTTCACTTTCATTAGGAAGACACTGTTCAACAGATTCTAACGTTTCTTGTTTCGAAGAAATCCGACTAATAATGGATCCTGTATACTCCGTTGAAGTTCAGAACGTTAAATTAGGAACTGCAGCGTCGTTATGAGCTCGATTATATTAAATATATATTTATATACGTTCAACTTCGTTTTAATTAATATATAAATTCACTTATGCTATTAATTCAATATTTAAACTGATTTAAATATTCAAATATAAACCGATAAAAATGCGGGACATTACATTCCTTCTCCCTTAAAATAATTTCGTCCTCGAAATTGCTAAGATAGGGAAATGCTATAATTTTTGTTGTAAACAAATTGAAATCTTTTTTTTTTGTTTACTTCATAATTTCAGTTTCAACTGAACTGATCAAAATATTAGTTCCCTTCTTCGTAACGAAAATTTTCAAAATTCTAATAATTTTCTAACGTTTTAATTTTTGGAGAATTTCGTCAATCTCTCCGCTGCACGGTTCATTCGGTACTACTACCACACGCCACTCTGGGCCTTCCCCCTTTATTGAGCATCCAACTTTCTCGCTTTCATTTGCAATCCATTCAGCATACGAAATGCATCTCCAACTGACCTCCAGTCAGTTTTTTTTTTCTCAATCAATAATTCTCTTACATCCCAACTCAAATTTCTTTTTCAAACTCCAGTTCAATTCCAAATAATCAAATTTCCAAACCCAGTTCGGTTCCATTCCCAATCTCAATTCACAACTCAACTATTTTGCCAAGTCAAAACCTTATTCTAGTATGTTTTCCCCTTACTTGGCTTTGATTCAACTCCACTTTTATTTGACTTATTTAAATTCGCTGTTTATTTACTTCATAAGTAAATTTTAGATTTCAGAATTCAAATCCCCGGGGTTTTATTTCAAATCAGTTTGAAATAATATACATATATATTCATAACATAGCAATTCAAAACCTTTGAATTCCTGATAACTTATTTCCTCATAATAATTCAAAAACAAAATCTTTTGGTAGTAATCCGTCACTTAGCACTCGAAAATGAATACAGATAATGGTCGACTTCATTATCGGAATTCATTTCCCAGCGATCAAAGTGAGTTCAATACTATATCACTTTCAAAACTCATATTCAAATACTTTTATTTACTTCAAAAATATCTTTCCGAAACTTGGATAATATTTCAAAATTTCCCCAGGATCTTAAAATTCCATATATTTAATTCAAATTTCATTTACAAACATTTTCATGTTTCATAATTTTAATTCCAATTCTGGTTTAAATTTCAGATTCAGTTCATCTGATTTTACATATTATATCTATAAAATATTTCAATTGGTTATTTATATAACCAATTCAATTATAAATCTTATTCGATCATAAGTTCACCCAACACATTCAATATATATTAGATAATCCCAATATATATGTTTTCTTTATATCAAAATATATTTCGAGAAAAATTATTTCATTTACTCTCTCTCAAAACAATACTATGTCGAAATTCTCTATCCAAGCGTTTATAAAGCCCTATCGACCTCGTCAGCTAAACGCGTCGATCTAGAATTTATATACCACTCACCAGATCAATCAACACAATATAAAATGCTTTTTATATCAATTTACAAATACGCGCTCATATAGATACACTCAAACTCAATCTAGAGTATTACTAACTCCATCTCTATTGAGTCACGCCATAGAGCCAAGGTAATCACTTAACCTTCAGCTCTGATACCACTGTAACGACCCAGGGATTTTCGACTCCGAAAAATCGACACAAAACCCAGCGTCGACTGTTCAGACATCGAAAATACCGGACCATTAATAGAAAGAAGTTAGAGGATGAGAAAGATAAGATAGAACTAATAGAATAGAAGAAGAAGAAGAACACAACTGAGCAGAATCAGAGTAAACACGAATCTCACAGCGGAACGAATAAAATATATTATATAACATAACTTTGAAATACAAATCTGTTTTGTGTATACATACCATATCAGAGTACAACATAACATTTGATGCAGGGGAAATAACTCTAAATAATCAATAGTGGAAACTTCGTCTTCAAGCTCCTCCAAGTGTATCTGTAAAGCCTGAAACACTTGACTGCCCGTACAAATTTGGGCACCCAAGAGTTTAGGGAAAAACAAACAAAATAAACTCTGGGTCAGTCATGGGACTGGTGTGAGTAAATTCCAACCATATGGCTTAACTTTGAAAATCCTTTTTGAAACAAAAAGGATAATAGTAAGACCAGCCCACACATAAACATGGACGGTTTTTACCTTACTATAACCCAAAACACTTTGATATCAAAATCCAGTGATATTATAATAATGTCTAATCAAGTAAATAACCAAATAGTAGAACGCTTGCATCTCACGCTCTACATACATAGTATAAAATCAAAACCGCAGGGCGCTTATTGGAGATTGGATTCCAACTATGACAAGGTATGGGACCACCTTCCGACGATGTATCTCTAGAGGCGAATACACCTGGGTTCAACAAGAACGTCTTGCAACCCGGCCCACACATGACCGACCACTCATTTCGCTTGAGTGTATCGAATGTATATCACCAACGGTTGGACTCAAACCACCGTTTCCCGAATGGGCAGAATCGATAGATTTGGAAACAAAAGGAATTTCTCTAGATAGGTGATTATACACCCTAATGGGAGCGACCCACATAGCCATGCTGCCTGCCCGATTTTTTGTCATTTCCCGGCTGTGAAGCTTGAGGCTACGTCTACCTTCAGAACATCTGATCACCATTCACTTTGAATGCCGCATCGTCAAACCCGTCAAAACACTAGTTGATCTTCTCAAAAATATTACGGGTATAAAAGCTAAGAGAAACGAATTTCTCCGCCACCAGACGTAATACCTTGAAAAGAACGTCTTAGGTGATCTTCTAAGAATACGCTGTCAGGCATTCATCCATACAAGTTGTCCCGGGACTGGACAAACAGAAAGCACCATTCTGAATAGGACAACCCTTGCATTTCACTCCGTCTTCAATTTCCTTCAGCATATTTTGCAGCGCTTATGCCTATACGGAGTGGTTTCAGATAGTATATCCAACCGGTCTCCCCGTATAGACAACGATGGTCAAAACACTTCGATAGTTGGTTTTTTTTTACTATCGAAGTAAAAACAACATCCATTCAATGTACAACCAATATTACACAAATCACAGGCACTTTTTATTTAACATTCGTTCTTACATTTCTTTGGACAAACGTCATTACTTATTACTTTTGAATAAGTGAATTTCAAAACAAGTTGTTTTCCTTCCCTAGGAAGTGCTACTGTATATAAACATCACGCTTAAGTTTGATTAACAGCGTTTCATTTATCGTTACAGTTCAAATTTGCTATACGCTGCTATATCCCTTTTATAACTAATCTTGACATAACAGTCACGCTTAAACCTAGTCAACAGCGTTACTTTACTGCTATAGTTCTGAGACTTACAATATGCTACTATATTCCACTTTATAATTAATCTCAACACCTCTTTCCGTTACAAATTCTTGACATCTCTTTTCATTACAAAAATCTTGATATCGCTTTTCGTTACAAAAATCTTGATAGTCGGTGTTTTGAAAATAACCATCCATCAAACCATTTCACAATCTCGGCACTTTCTAATATTCCATTATTCATATTTTTCTAGATATTCCCAAAACTGTTTAACCTCATACTTCTTTGAAAAACCCATTTCCAAATATTATAGCACTTGTTCACCCACATTCTAGAAGATATACATTTATTTAATATCTGGAACATTTCCATCTTACCTTTCTTATTTTCTGTACTTTTAGAAAATACACATTATTAATGTTGGAAAAACATTTCAAAACTCCATTTCTAAACTTCTCGTTAATCAGATCAATTTAGTTTAACACAAATAGAAATATCTACTTACAAAATGTTTACTTTCTGACCACTATTTACTTTTATTAAAATATCATTTCGCAATAGGAATCTAGACTCGTTTTACTACCCTTATTTCAAATACGATCATACTCCAAACATAGAATTATACTTTATTTCATAAGCATCTTTAAAATCGACTACTTGTTTTTGATATACTTAAAACAAGTCATCGCCTCCTTGTTTAATCAAGATTCAATTTCTGTTATTTAGAAATAATAATCAATCGATTCTTCCTATTTAAACTCGAATCAATTTATATCTAACTCACGGTATTAAAAATACCAGTTTATAATAGAACTTCTATTATAATTTATAATTTCGCTTCAACTATAAAGATATAATTTTTATAATTGAACTTCGTTGATTTGTTTGACGGTCAACCAATTTATTAACAAAATGGGTTTATGGTTGACTGTCGCTGATATCGTTTGTTTACCAAATCAATATAACGTTGAATTTCCATTCAACATGGTTCAAACAGTGCACAAACAGTACATCTAAATATTTAGGAATCCGGTTGAGTTCCTCCAACTGGTTTCCGCATCCATAGGTGTTATTCAAATCAGTATCCAACCAATGATGTGTACATATGCAACGATATATATCTATTCCAACCAATTTAACTGTAATTTATCTAATCAACCAGCACACAGCATTCAACCATTATTTAAAATATAATTAAAATATTTTAAATAAAAAGAGAGCTAGTGAATTTACTCACCTCGGCGCGTTAACCGTTAAATAACGATTTGCGTTCGTTGATTATACCCGGCGCTTTAAGTGCTCCAAATCTGTTTCGAGACGTACTGCTTGTCGATGCGATCCAACGTTGACCGTTGACTCCTTTTTGAATCTTCATGCTCCAACCATAATTAATGGATTTACAAACCCATTCACCATTCCATACGCTGAACCCAACTTCTACACACTTACTATTTGCGTAACCACCCACAAACTCCTACTTTATCAAGCCATTTGCCGCCACTTAATACGCTGCAACTAATTTATGCAGCTCTTAGTGCATTTCTTTCCACTGATGTACCCACATGTGTCCACGTGTACAAAACCTTGCTCCAGAACATTCAAAAATGCTGCACTTCTCTCCTTGCGTTCTTGCTTTGAATGGAAGACACTACCGCTGCTTCATTTACAGCACTCGCACCCACACGTATGTCCGAACACGTCAGTCCCTTTGCCATTCATGCGTATAACTAACCAATGCTTCCCTTCAACCCGTCCGTAAAAGCAAGGTTCGTCCCTCCATTCGCCAAAAGCCAACACGCTAAAGTTATGTTCCCTTTCACACAATTAAACACATTCAGCTATCACGGTCACCGCATGGTCATTTTCCAAAACTTCTTTGACCAAGCTTGAACACCCCTTACTGTCCACGTTAACGGCCATGCACCGCTCCACATCTTCACGTCAGTCACTACTCCCCATGACAGCACGTCACTCCGCTTAGTCCGTTTTCCACTTCATTCTCTCAACCTTCACTTGCAACTGGTGCTTAAAACTCTCGAAAATGGTACTGCAGCATTTGCAGGGAAAAGGAAACGATCTTGAGTTGAGTTCATTCTTTTATATATACACTAACTTTGTGATTTTCAGTTGACAAAGGACTTCGTTTTTATTTACTTTTGAGGTCGCCATTTAATTACTTAAAATCCGTAAGAAGAAAACGAAGCAGTCCCCTTTTTATATAGAAGTAAAATGAATCCCTTGGCTAGATAACGCCTTGAATATCTCTCTCTTAGTTGTTAAGTAATAAGGTACTGATAGACAGGAGGGTAGATGTTTTAGGTAGGTTTCCGGTCTTAGTTGATTTGATAACACCACCATCTGTATGTTCCCTAGTTTTTAGGATGGCAAACCGTAGCTGTTGAAATGAAAGCCTGTTGTAGGAGCAGGGGCTTCATTTAGTGAAGGTATGGGCTTGATTTAATTCAAGTATGGTGTAGTCTTCTATATAGTCATTTCAATATAGGACGTGAAGAGGAGAATAGCATGCAGGACATTTTGTTTTGGGTTTTCACGCTAGTTTGTAGGCTTAGGAGAAGACTGAAAAGGACGGAAATACTTAACATGGAAGGAAAAACTTTATTTGTAGTGCTTTGATTTTTGTGCCATAACACGATACCTGTCACCGACAAAAGATACACAAAAAGAACATGGTGGCAGTCCTATGTGCTAAACTTAGCTGTGAGAACCGGTCTGTGTGTATGTCCCTTTTAGGCATGTTCTTAGGGAGGTGGTACCTTACGTACAACAATGTTTATGTTTAAGGTAGGATAGTTCGGCTTCTAGGATTTGATTGGAAGGCAAGGTATATACACGTAAAAATGTGTATTTGGCTTAACCAAAATTTCGCTTCCGTACTAACTGCTATGGACAGATATAAAAATACCATTGTGTCCAGCGATGTGTCGTGATCCCGAAAATATAATAATACCGGTAGAATAACTCATATTGTGAAACCCCAAAATATTGGTATAGGGTGCAAAATACTCCAAATAAAAAGTTGCTTATTTAATTAATTAAAAATTATAGAAAAATTCTAAAAATTAAATTATCACTACGCCTCAAAAGAACCTTGTCCGAATTCGAATCCGGTGTGTAGTTATTTCAAATAAACCGTTATGGCCAAAAACGAATATGTCGCTGCTTCTCTGAATATTTACTTTGGATATAACTTCCCATTTATAATACGAAATCTTGGTTTTTCACTTTCATTAGGAAGACACTGTTCAACAGATTCTAACGTTTCTTGTTTTGAAGAAATCCGACTAATAATGGATCCTGTATACTCCGTTGAAGTTCAGAACGTTAAATTACGAACTGCAGCGTCGTTATGAGCTCGATTATATTAAATATATATTTATATACGTTCAACTTCGTTTTAATTAATATATAAATTCACTTATGCTATTAATTCAATATTTAAACTGATTTAAATATTCAAATATAAACCGATAAAAATGCGGGACATTACACATATGAACACATTAATTTATCAAGCTATGAACGTTTGAATCAATGACAATTAATGTATCATTCAATTTACATTAAAGAGAGAAAAAGAAAGGGTTCTCTCTTCATTTAATGTAATTAATGCTCTCAATTAATTCTTGTTTTAGGGAAAGAAATGAAAGGTTTCATTCCCCACACATTAACTAAATGTTAGGTGTATTTGATACACCATACATTTGAAATTAAAACTTCTCATTAACTAACTTAAATAAAATAAATGTTTTTATTTAAAATAAATTTAGAAATGTTCTAAATAAATTAGGCTTCATAGGCCCAACTAGTGATCCAAAATGGTAGATTTTTGAAATTCACCAATTTCTTCCATTGCGGAATAGTCCAGTTTCTTTAAAACCAACATTCAAAGTTTAGTCACCAAGTAATTTCTTAAATCAAATTCTTCAACTTCAAAATTTATTAATTTAACAAATAAAATATTATATTAGTTAAACATTTAATAGCAAATAAAATCTTTGTATTCACTTAGTTTAAAATATACTGAATCTTAAAATTAAATTCCTTCTTTAAATTAAATTTTATTAAAGTTATTATATTATATTAAGTATTTATATTATATTATAAACTTTAAAATAAATCTTTAAAACTAAATAATTCTTTTATATTAAAATAGAACTTTTTAAATTAAATTATTATATTGAATTAGTTAAATTAAATCTTTTAAAGTTAAATAAAATCTCATATTAAATTTATAAATTACTTTTAAACAACAAATTCAGTTTAAATCATATTAAATCAATACATTAAATCAATTCTAACTTAAAATCATAATCTCAAGTTAAATATTTTGAACATTAATTTAAACTAAAATATTTAAATTCAATTTCAAATTAATACATACTTACATAATTTCAAAAATAGTTTTATTGATCGACAATGTCCATATATAATTTTCTATCTTATGGTCAAGTGAATCGGATGTGAATCTTTTTATCACGTTTAATTAAATTTTCGGATATATATCATTTCAACCTGTATCCCAATTCAATGTAAAAATGGTATAGTGATTCAGATATATGTCATTTCAACCCATAGTGATTTTTCAAAATCTACAAGGAACATGTAGTGTGAGAACAATAAATAAACACAAATATACCTGCACATGTCAGATAATTATACAACAAATCTGACAATTCATGCGTCATGTCATATGTGTCAAAAGTTAACATGTAATATACATAGACAAATCAAATGTCACATATCGAAAAAACATAGCATAATATTGTGGTTATGTGTCAAAAGCTTCCATGTCATAACTACATGTCCTAATGCTAACATTTCAGTGACTTTTCAAACGACATTTCATTCACAAATCAAAATGTTAGTCATGAGCGAGAGATTCTCACCTTTCGTGACTAAGAGAAAAATGAAATACCAATACAGAAATCAAAAACTTCGTCTCAAGAAATTAGAAGAAGAGAGCAACAGGTTTTTATTAGGGAAGATAGGTTTGGATTTCATAGAATTTAAAAAAATGGTGCTGAAATTTTAGTCAATTTGAAACTGGTTTTTGAACCTATTAGCTATTGAATTTGAAAAAGTGATCAATAGAAAATTCTTGTAAATTCTTTTCTCTTCAGTTAAAAAGAAAAGAAAAACTGGATTTCGATTTATTTTGAAGGAGAAAAGAATGAAATAGTAAAATGTATTTTTGGACAAGAAAATTTGAATCCGAAATTTGGTCTGAAAGATTTACGATTTTAACATAGTAAGACACAAAATTTGAATAAGTAGTAAGCATGAAATTGTAGCAAACTTGACTTCACCGAATCTAAAAAAAGAAAAATTGAATTTGGAGTTTCAAAGGGGAACTTATGGTCGAGGGAAGACGGAAAATTTTCTGAAAAAACAGAAAATAGAAATGAAGATAGTGCAAGACTTTTTGGTCGATTTTGGTTAGGGCACGGCTTGGGTTCAGCGAAGGGGCAAGGTGATTCAGCCGGCTAGACGTGGCTCAGGTGCAGTGGTGATGGTGGAAGAGTGGGGGGGCAAGGGTAAAAGGGGAAAACAAGGTAGATCTATGGATTTTTTAAGGGAAAATTATGTTTTTATGCGAAGAAGAAGGCTAGGGTTTCTTGGTGGTGGTTGTGGCTAAAGATGCTCGGAGGGGCGCTAGGTGGCGACACAGCAGGTGGCAGGTCGAAGGTGATGAAGACAGGGTATTGGTAACAAAAGGGAGGAGGAGATAGTGGTTTGGTTATGCTTTTAGGGTTTTGTAAATTGAATTTTAGAGAACGATAATAGAGAGAGGGGATTTGATTGGTTGTTAGGAATTTAGATGGGAAAAAAGCAATGGAAATCATAGATAAAATTTCGACTTACCCGGAGTCCTTTGAAATACAAAACGTATAATTGATTAAGAGATGTGATGAGGTAAGAGAAAATTTTCCAACTGTTAATAGCAGGAGCTTTAGACACTTCCAACATCAATGGTTCATTTACCAACTATTGGAAATTCTAGAGTGAAAAGAAAGTGAGTGAAAGCTAAAATGAAATATCCCACATTGAAATATTATACCAGTTACAATATTGTATTAATTGCAATATTCAATTTTCTAGCCGTTGGCTTCCCTATTAATTGAGGACCATTACAATATTGTATTAATTACAATATTCAATTTTCTAGCTGTTTTATGACCATTTAGCTTCACTATTAATTGAGAATTTACACCTCTTAATGGATGATTAATACTCCTTCTTTGTTTTTTCTTACAGCCTATAAATTGGTCTCTCTTTCCTTCTCAAAAAACAGAGAAAAAAATCCATCAATCTTCTCCTCTATGATTTTCCTTTGGTCTTTGGGCAAATATTCCGAGTTCCGGCGGGGTTTGTGAGTGCACACAAATTTCGGTGCCATGCTTATCCTAGAGAGAAACTACTTCTTATCTACTGCACTGAAGGTAACACGGAATTGTCTTTAGGTCTGTGGTTCACCACGACGCAACAATTGTAAGTTTACTTCACTTAACATCAAGATAAGTAATTTCAATTTTGTTACTGCTTAATAATCTGAAAAACTAAAAGACAGTTATGGTTTCTAAATTTCTTATTCCTAATATATCCAAAATGGAAAATCTTGATGGTAAAAAATATAAACGTGGGTTGTTAGGATGCGCTTTTATTTGAAACAAATTGATGTTGCGCATGTGCTTGATGAAATTATTGAAACTGACAATAAGGATAACCTGTCTGAATCTGAGCTGAAATTTGTTAAGGATGATAGGACCTGTAAAGGAATGTTGGTGCATCATATGTCAAACTTTGTTGGATATTTACATAGGTTTTAATCATGTTAAGAAAGATAGATCAAATTGATTAAAATTTTAAAGTCATTATTTTTTTAGAAAATAATCTAAACCGCTCTAAATTTGGAAAACAACTTTTGTCAGTCATAACATCACAAATTATTGCATATTATTTTGAATTACTTATGAATTTCAATATGAAAAAACATTTTGAATATGTTATGAAGAATTGTTTTCCTCTACTGTTTATTGATGGTATATGATGTTTTGAATAATCTAGAGCCATTTATGTGAGGAAGTATGAATTTGAATCCTTGATTTAAGTAATTTGGACATACAGTTATATATATATGTATATTTTGAAAATATATATATACACACACACACATACATATGGTATTTGGGATATTTTAAATTTTTTGAATCAAGTATGCTCCTTTTGAGATATTTATGCATGCCTAGATCTGAGACGAAATGATTTTGTTTCATTGTTTTATATTTGCAATTAAACCAGTTTGTTGTAATATTGGTTTACATTTTTTTTTTTTGGCCACATAACGGCCCATTGCATTTTTTTTAAAATGCATTAATTATGGTTGTTATGCTAATATCATAAACGCTTTGGTTATGGAAATTAAATAATTCGGCTTGTTTCTATTAGCAATAAGATAAAAGACTTTTTTATTTAATGCATTTATGTTTAATAGATTCATATATTTTATATGTATGGCAATTGTGAAAGATATGTTGCACTTTTATGTTTCGGTCAGCATAAAATAAAAGGAGCAATAGTTTGCATGTTTATCTAAACTGCATCATTTATGGCTTAGTTAAGTATTCCAAAAATAAACCAAAGGAAAAATGACATAGTGTCATTTTATGCAGCTATACTATGGTTAGATATATATAATAGCTACTATGTTCATTAATGGTATTTAACATGACATTTTATGCTACAACAAGAGTTTTGCCCTGGAATTTTTAACTCTTACAAGAACGTAAAACATTTTTCGAGTGTTTTATGGCACTTAGGAGCGATAGGGGTGGTATCTCTAACACTCTTAAGGCATTCTATGAGAAAAATGGCATAGTTCACGAAACTACAGCCCCACATATACCAGAACAAAACAGTATAGCTGAAATAAAAAATAGAACCTTAAAGAATATAATAAATTTTGTGCTTATTAGTTCTGGACTTCCTGATAATATATGGGGGGAGCTATTCTTTTTGCTTGTCATGTTTTGAACAGGGTTCCTCAAAAGAAGCTTGACAAAACCCCATATGAGCTATGAAAAGGTCAAGTTCCAAATCTGAAATGCTTGAAAGTGTGGGAGTCCCTAATAAAGATTGGCATACCCAGTTTTAAGAAGAACAAAATTTGTCCTAAAACTGTTGATTTTATTCTTATTGGCTATGCATATCAAAGTGACTCTTATCATTTTCTTGTTAAAGGGGCAACCAATTCTTATGCAGGTGTAATATTATTAAGGCAAGAGATGCTTTATTTTTTGAAAATATTTTTCCTTGTAAAATATCTCAATCTTATGCTAATTTATCATATGTTAGAAGTTCTGCTAGTTTACCTATTGCTCCCCCTGTTACTAATGATAATTCTGTTTTGGAACCAAGGAGAAGAAAAAGGGAACAAAAGGATAACAGTTTAGGTCAAATTTTATCACTGCTTTTTTATCTGAATCTGTTATAGTAGATGATGATTTTGTTCATATCTATATATTGGAAGATGATCCAAGAACCGACGATGAGGCAATTGTAACAACCCGTAAAATCTGGGCCAGTTTAAAATTTTTATTTTGGCAATTTTAGCGAATTTTGATTATTTAAAATGAATTATTTTAAATAATGTCGACGAGAAATTTATTTTGAATATAATTCGAACGTATATATTATACGCGTCGTCGTTAGAATATAAATATTTATATATAATTATAAATAGAATTGAAAATGGCGCGGTAGTTCGATAATTCGATTTCAAACTTCAATTGAATGTACCGGGTGCAAAACAATCCGGATTTTAGTGAAACCAAAAATAATGGAATCTAATAGTGAATATCTTTCCAACGAATCCGGAAAATCAAAAGTTCGTAGCGGGAATCAAAAGATATGTCCAGTTGAAAATTCTGAATAGTCGCTATGGAATTCAGGCCCTTAAAAATGGACATTTTGCAAACGACCTCGGATTTCAACGAAACCACTTTTGTTGGGTCCGTGATGTTGAGTTATAGCTAGATTCCAAATTTCATAATTTTTCGAATCAATATGTGAGCGTGGCAAAGGAAGACGTGTTTTGACCATTTCAGTTGATTTTAATCGACTGGAAAAATGACCATTTTTCAAACGGTCTCAGAATTCGACGAAACTAGTTTTGTTAGGACCGTATCGTCAATACGAAGCTAGAAAATATTTTTCTGCAATTTATAGAGTTCGTATGCGACCCCGGTAATTTGAAATGTACGTTAAAAAATCAATATGTTGATTTAAATGAAAATTCAACGGAAACTGATCGAAACGATCAGATCAGCTTGCGATACATATCCCATTGAGTTCGGAATGGGGGTAATACGCTATGGACGACAGGCGGTGGGCCTCGTTTCGAGGTCGTATGTGAAAGTCAACTCTTTAGGTTAAAATAAATTAATTAATTAATAAAAAAATATATAATATATTCTCTTCCCCTATAACCTTTGCCCCCCCCCCCCCCCCCGTTTTCGTTTAACAGAAAGAAAAGAAAAAAAAAATCGAAATCGAAATCGCACGCCACCAGCCGCCCCCCCCAACCTCCGATATTCCCACCGCCGCCTCGACGCTCGCGCCACCGCCTGACCCCCTCTGGCCATCGCGACTCCGCCACAAACCCCCATCCCCTCTCCTTTCCTCCGTTCGATCCCATGGGCCCCAATCCCGAAGCAAACACCCCCGCAGCTCCGCCTCAGCCAGCGCGTACCCCCTCCCATTCCCGTCCCCTCCTCCAGCTCGAAGAAGCCGCACCCCCCTGCCTTCGATTTCTGCGGTAAGCCTTTTTTTTTTCTTTCTCTCTTTTTACTTATTTATTTTTATTTTTACTTTTATTTTTATTTTAGGGTTTAAAAACTAATTTCGATTTTTAGGAATTTAAAACTGATTCTGTTTTTAAGAAAAATAGAAAACTGATTTTTGTTTTTAATAAAAAGAAAACTGAATTTTTAAAAGTAGTTTAAAACTGAAATTTTTAAAAAAAACCATAAAACTGTTTTTTTTTAAGAAAGAAAAAAACAGATTTTATAAAAGAAAAAAACTGATTTGTTAAAACTTTAAAACTGAATTTTTAAAAGATTTTAAAAACTGTTTTTTTAAAAGAAACTAAAAACTGCATTTTTATAAAAGAGAAAAACTGATTTTATTTTGAATTTTAAAATAGGAAAAAGGTTTAATCTTTTAGTAAAAAAACGATTTGAACTTGCAGAAGAAAAAAAATCATATTTCTATATGATGAAAGTCGAAGAGAAAATCATATTTTTATATATTGAACTTCGATAGAAAAATAGAATTTTTATATATTGAACTTCGATAGAAAAATAGAATTTTTATATATTGAACTTCGATAGAAAAATAGAATTTTTATATATTGAACTTCGATAGAAAAATAGAATTTTTATATATTGAACTTCGATAGAAAAATAGAATTTTTATATATTGAACTTCGATAGAAAAATAGAATTTTTATATATTGAACTTCGATAGAAAAATAGAATTTTTATATATTGAACTTCGATAGAAAAATAGAATTTTTATATATTGAACTTCGATAGAAAAATAGAATTTTTATATATTGAACTTCGATAGAAAAATAGAATTTTTATATATTGAACTTCGATAGAAAAATAGAATTTTTATATATTGAACTTCGATAGAAAAATAGAATATTTATATATTGAACTTCGATAGAAAAATAGAATTTTTATATATTGAACTTCGATAGAAAAATAGAATTTTTATATATTGAACTTCGATAGAAAAATAGAATTTTTATATATTGAACTTCGATAGAAAAATAGAATTTTTATATATTGAACTTCGATAGAAAAATAGAATTTTTATATATTGAACTTCGATAGAAAAATAGAATTTTTATATATTGAACTTCGATAGAAAAATAGAATTTTTATATATTGAACTTCGATAGAAAAATAGAATTTTTATATATTGAACTTCGATAGAAAAATAGAATTTTTATATATTGAACTTCGATAGAAAAATAGAATTTTTATATATTGAACTTCGATAGAAAAATAGAATTTTTATATATTGAACTTCGAAAGAAAAATATGATTTTTACATATTGAACTTCGAAATAAAAATGGGTTTTTTATATATTGAACTTCGTATTGAACTTCGATAGAAAAATATGATTTTTATATATGGAATAGCATAGTAAAAATTCGATTTTTACATATGTAGTGGCTACGGGCAACGAAGATGACGAAGATGCGATAGCGATGAAGATTTCTATCAATGAAGTGCCGTGGAGCTAGGACAGCTATAAGTGAGAATTTCTCACCTTTCTATTTTATTTCTAGTTATATATATATATACTAGGATGCAGACGGTGCTTAGTAGCACCCGACACAATCGTCCACAGACCATGGACTTGTTTGTTTGACTGTTTGGTGATTGATTGCGATATTGGTTTGAATGTGGTTTGTGGTGTGAAAAATCGAATCGATAAATTGGTTAGGATTAGACGTGCGCCGTTATAAGGCGAAGGAGTAAGGCTAGGTTAGATCCTTACTCCATAGTTTGTGGTTTGCATAACGAATTGATTTGATTGATGTGTGAATGGCGTGGGCCTTCACTAGACCGGGGATAAGGCTAGGCCTTGTCCCGTTTCTAGTATCGTGCCGTTATGCCGCCGAAATTTTCTAAAATAAGTTAGAAAAAATAAAAATAACATTTTATTTAACGAATGAACTGAATAGAAATTCATATGTTAAAATAAAATGTGTTATCGTTAAAAATATAATTTTTAACGTGAATGTGAATAAATAAATATTCATTTACAAACCAGACGGTTTGTTTATGTACACCTATTTGAATGACGTTGATTGGGTCGATAAATTTTACACATCGCCTAACTGCACAAATAAAATATGTGTTTGATTGTTTGAAACCCCACACGGGTGTTAGGATGAAATTTGAAGTTCACTCATCCTGATTGATTAAATATGTCGATCGATTGATTGACAAGCTGCTATAAGCGTTAAATGTCTATATTTGATGCTTATACAGTGTAGTGCACTTTGGTTGATGGTTGATTATTCATCGTTGTTGATATATACATGTGTTGTAGAAAATCCATATAATTAACATTATATGGTAATTGATTAGGCCTCATTCCAGTTTCGAAAAAAAAGAAATATTTGAAATAGAAATATTTGAAATAGAAATATTTGAAATAGAAATATTTGAAATAGAATATTTGAAAATAGAAATATGTGAAGCCGTGAGGATTAGATTGACGCCATTTTGACGTGAACGATATTTATATCGATTTTATTCATTTTAAAATGAATATTGAAAAGTGATTTCGAAATCGAATATTTTGAAATGAATTGAATTGAAAACGATTTCGAAATGAATTGAATTGAAAACGATTTCGAAATGAATTGAATTGAAAACGATTTCGAAATGAATTGAATTGAAAACGATTTCGAAATGAATAGAATTGAAAACGATTTCGAAATGAATAGAATTGAAAACGATTTCGAAATGAATTGAATTGAAAACGATTTCGAAATGAATTGAATTGAAAACAATTTCGAAATGAATTGAATTGAAAACGATTTCGAAATGAATTGAATTGAAAACGATTTCGAAATGAATTGAATTGAAAACGATTTCGAAATGAATTGAATTGAAAACGATTTCGAAATGAATAGAATTGAAAACGATTTCGAAATGAATAGAATTGAAAACGATTTCGAAATGAATTGAATTGAAAACGATTTCGAAATGAATTGAATTGAAAACGATTTCGAAATGAATTGAATTGAAAACGATCTCGAAATGAATTGAATTGAAAACGATTTCGAAATGAATTGAATTGAAAACGATTTCGAAATGAATTGAATTGAAAACGATTTCGAAATGAATTGAATTGAAAACGATTTCGAAATGAATTGAATTGAAAACGAATTCGAATTGAATTGAAAGCGAAGTGAAAAAATTCAAATTGAATTGAAATTTGAATTGAATAGAAATGGATTTTAAAACTAATTTATAAAGAAGAATTCAATTTTGATTTGAATTGAAATGGAAGTTGAAAATGTTTTTGAAACGAATTCAAAACTATTTATATAATTCGTTTTAAATAGAAATCGACGATATATATATTATATATATATTATATATAATATAATGGCCTGAATAGAACGCGCCGCGCCGCGGCAGTTCGCGAATTTCGACCATTTATTTCAAACGGGCATTACGGGAGATCCGACCGTCGGATTCTCCTAAAACCGGAACTGTTGGGTTCGTATCGAAAAGAGCTTTCTAACGAATGTGAGAAATTTGAAATCTAACGGTTGGATTTGGAGACACGTCCAAATCAAATTCGAAAAAGGTCGCTGTAAGTGCAGTTCGATGGCCATTGATGGAAATCGACTGTACGGGCCTTGATAAAATTATTAAAAATAGTAATAATTTGTGTAAAATCATAAGAAATGATTTGTGAAAGTTTGGGATGAAAAACTCCATATTTGAAAAGATAAAAATAGATTTTTATCGAAATGAACTAGTTTTGAACTAGAATTATAATTCTATTTATTTTTAAATAAATAAATTGAATTTGAAATGGTTTTGAAAATAACCAAAATTTCCAATGATTGCATTGGAGTGGATTTGAATCGAAATTGTCTTCGGAATATTTCGATGTTGGAATTCGTGATATTACAGGTGTTGTTATGGAAATTTGAAAGATATATATTTATATCGTTATTTCCAATACGACATTTGTTAATCGTAGAATTTGATATTGAATATAAGCCGATATATTTTCTATTCAGAGCCTTATATTGAATATCAAATGGGATTTGGGTTTGTCGTGAATGGTGTCTTCACTAACACTGTTCTTGAACCCAGTTGAGAAAAGATTAAATCTTTTTATTTAGATTTAATGAAGTGTACCAATTAAATGATATTTAATTGGAATTGAATTGATATTGATTTTTGGGTTTATCGTGAACAGTGTTTTAAATAACACTTGTTCTTTAACCCGATAATTAATGAATGTGATTTGGGTTTGTCGTGAATGGTGTCTTCACTAACACTGTTCTTGAACCCAGCTGAGAAAAGATTAAATCTTTTGATTTAGATTTAATGAAGTGTACCAATTAAATAATATTTAATTGGAATTGAATGGAAATTTTTATTTTTGGGTTTTATCGTGAACAGTGTTTTAAATAACACTTGTTCTTTAACCCGATAATTAATGGGAGGTGACTTTGGGTTTATCGTGAACCGTGTTTTAAATGACACTGATTCTTTAACCCAGTCACAGATTAAAACTAAGTGGAGTTTTAATGAATCTTTAATTAGATTGAAAAGATCGAGAATGGAGTATCACCAGTTTTGCTCCAGGCGATAGTTAAATCTTTAATTAGATTTGAATGTGAAATTTAGAAACTAACTGTCGGTTAGCCAAGCAGAATGGTTTTCTGGATATTGATCTGATGTTGGTTTCGGCCTTCGGGGTTAATATTTGGGGAATTATTCTCTTGATTAATTTACGGTTAGTGACTAATGAATTGGAATGAGGCGTATGTTGTGTTTGTGTAACACTTTTATAATATATACGCGAGTTATTCGGAAAGACCGGGTTTATCCCATTCTGAATAACTGATACGACGATAAGTCGAAGATGAAGACGATGGTCGAAGACCGGAAGTCTTCACGTCGTTTGGGTGATAACTGATGATCTTGATTGGGCTGTACACCCAAGAAGATGGAAACAGTTGGTGATCGTCCAGACGTACTTGGAGATCGATGGATATGCGGGGTACTAGGTGCCTCCGGTTTCGTTCAGACCCAGAACGGACTTGTAAATGGACTGTGTGTCTGACATCGGATTTCATTCTGTGTGACTGATATCGGTTGCATAGGATGGTTTGCCTGTGTGGCATGCTAAGATGCAAATGATCAAGGCTTCTGTTGAAAAGCAAAGTCTTGTGGTGATGATCAAAGCACGACCTTTGTGGCGTAGCTTTGTGTAACATTTACCTCGCGTGTTTCGCACCAGGTATGAACCAAAAACGGGAGACGGACCTCAGGGAGGACTTGCGTTTCTTTCTAGTTAGAAGTGGCGTCAGTGGTTTTACACGCCCTGACGAGTTTGACTTATGTGGTTGTTGTTGTTGCGAGGCGCCTCGGTTATATCGGTTTCGGCCGATGCATTCTGGTCGGCTGACGGACCAGACTTACACCCCATAGGGTGGGGAAACGTAGTGTTCAGGCATTTTAATCCACATCGGTGGACCGGCCCTGACGATCCAAGGGCCCACCTGAGTCTGGGTCCTGTGGCTCGGGCTAGAGAGTCACGAATCGGTTGAGGACTATCTTTTGCCTCGGTTCATAGAAGGAAATCCAATTTCCAAATACGTGACATTTGCGGTTTTATTTGTAAACCTATATATGGCGACATGATATATGGTACCCATGCCGCCTATGATTGATACTTATGATTTGAAGTTGTTTTATACACTACGCACTTATATAGTATCAAATGATTTGTTTTAAACGTATCAAGCATTCTTTGGCTGTTATAAGGGAAAACCCTATCCTCGACTGCGTTGCATTGTGTGATGGGACCTGGGTCTTATAACAGCTTCATTTTTCTTTATTTAGCATTGCGCTATTCGTTTTATGCACTGGTATTCTTGGGAGGAAACCCGTTCCGTGTTATACGGCGTGGTCCCTTGATTTACCGAACTTTAAAGACAAAGATTAATAACTGTTTAAGTTCTCACACCAGTCACATGACTGACCTGGAGTTTATTGTTTTAACCTAAACTCTGGGTGCCCCTATTTTCGACACGGGCAGCTAGTAGTTTTGGTTTTGCAGATTTATATTCGCAGGATCCTGGTTTACAGCTGGAACGATATCCGGAAAGCTTTGTATCCGTATATCTTCTTCTGGTTGTGTATTGTATTATTTTTCCGCTGCTATGTATTTAAATGTAATTTAAATCTCTGATATTTCTGTGTAATATTCTTTTATACTCTGTATATTCTTGTAATCTGATGCATTGTGGTTATATACAATGAAATGTCCTTCTGTATGCGTTCTGTTGTGTCGTGTTCTCGAACTATCCGACGCTTTCCTTTACGGGGAAGTTACGGGTCTTTACATTTGGTATAAGAGCTTTGGTTTACAAAGCTCAGAGAACAAGGCACATTAGAACCATACGAAAGAATTCATCAGATATTGGATTAGTAATATCCAATGGGGATGACTCGTTAGAGATGGGATCAGTAGTATCCTAGAACGAGTGTGAAGAGTATATTTTTCAAATGAAAACAAATTTTTGTTTTGAAAATTTAAATCGATTATTCGTATTTGATTATCTCTTTATATTGAGTTGGACAATCGAGTATATAAAGATTTTGCATATACGCGTCATGAACGTATATTCGAACTTTTAATATACTGGATAGATATAGAGTCACATTCTAGACACCCGGGGATAATTCTGATGATGTGGCCACATCATCAGTATTTATGTTCGAGTTTCGAAGGTGTGATTTTCTATATATTTCCATTAGGCTGGTGTGAGAACCAAAACTTATATATAGCTAGAATACATTGTGTGAATTGGCATCAAAAACAAGATTTTCAGTATATATATCAAAATTATGAATTTGAAACGTTAAATTCACTAATTGATTGATGTTTGTGTTGTTTGTTTATTTGTTTGCTAAATTTGAACTATTATGCCTAATCGAATCAAATATTGAATTGTATTGAAAATTGGTCGCATCTGCTTGCATATACATGTTTATCATTGAACAGGTCATAGCAAGGAGGCTAGAGCAGAGAATAAAATTTGTTTGCCCGACAAATAGGTACATGTTTACTACATAATTTACTCTTTTGTTTGGGTGATGATGATTTTGTGAGCCTATTGGCTAGCCGCTTGGCTTTTTCTTTTTCTTTTTGAGATCTGAAGGACCGGGGAAGCAATTTGAAATTCCCCGATGCTCCCGGTGCAGGGGAGGTTATGGCGAAATTTTTCAAAAATTTAGGGTGTTAGCCAAATTTTTGAAATTTTGAAATTTCTCAGAAACTAAAGAGTTGGAGAATGGAAGCCTGATCGATCGTAGAGCTGAATAATCAAACCACTTTCGACTTTGTTCCTTTTCGGGGACGAAAAGTTTTAAGTGGGGGAGATTGTAACAACCCGTAAAATCTGGGCCAGTTTAAAATTTTTATTTTGGCAATTTTAGCGAATTTTGATTATTTAAAATGAATTATTTTAAATAATGTCGACGAGAAATTTATTTTGAATATAATTCGAACGTATATATTATACGCGTCGTCGTTAGAATATAAATATTTATATATAATTATAAATAGAATTGAAAATGGCGCGGTAGTTCGATAATTCGATTTCAAACTTCAATTGAATGTACCGGGTGCAAAACAATCCGGATTTTAGTGAAACCAAAAATAATGGAATCTAATAGTGAATATCTTTCCAACGAATCCGGAAAATCAAAAGTTCGTAGCGGGAATCAAAAGATATGTCCAGTTGAAAATTCTGAATAGTCGCTATGGAATTCAGGCCCTTAAAAATGGACATTTTGCAAACGACCTCGGATTTCAACGAAACCACTTTTGTTGGGTCCGTGATGTTGAGTTATAGCTAGATTCCAAATTTCATAATTTTTCGAATCAATATGTGAGCGTGGCAAAGGAAGACGTGTTTTGACCATTTCAGTTGATTTTAATCGACTGGAAAAATGACCATTTTTCAAACGGTCTCAGAATTCGACGAAACTAGTTTTGTTAGGACCGTATCGTCAATACGAAGCTAGAAAATATTTTTCTGCAATTTATAGAGTTCGTATGCGACCCCGGTAATTTGAAATGTACGTTAAAAAATCAATATGTTGATTTAAATGAAAATTCAACGGAAACTGATCGAAACGATCAGATCAGCTTGCGATACATATCCCATTGAGTTCGGAATGGGGGTAATACGCTATGGACGACAGGCGGTGGGCCTCGTTTCGAGGTCGTATGTGAAAGTCAACTCTTTAGGTTAAAATTAATTAATTAATTAATAAAAAAAAATATAATATATTCTCTTCCCCTATAACCTTTGGGCCCCCCCCCCCCCCGTTTTCGTTTAACAGAAAGAAAAAAAAATCGAAATCGAAATCGCACGCCACCAGCCGCCCCCCCCCCCCCAACCTCCGATATTCCCACCGCCGCCTCGACGCTCGCGCCACCGCCTGACCCCCTCTGGCCATCGCGACTCCGCCACAAACCCCCATCCCCTCTCCTTTCCTCCGTTCGATCCCATGGGCCCCAATCCCGAAGCAAACACCCCCGCAGCTCCGCCTCAGCCAGCGCGTACCCCCTCCCATTCCCGTCCCCTCCTCCAGCTCGAAGAAGCCGCACCCCCCTGCCTTCGATTTCTGCGGTAAGCCTTTTTTTTTTCTTTCTCTCTTTTTACTTATTTATTTTTATTTTTACTTTTATTTTTATTTTAGGGTTTAAAAACTAATTTCGATTTTTAGGAATTTAAAACTGATTCTGTTTTTAAGAAAAATAGAAAACTGATTTTTGTTTTTAATAAAAAGAAAACTGAATTTTTAAAAGTAGTTTAAAACTGAAATTTTTAAAAAAAAGCATAAAACTGTTTTTTTTAAGAAAGAAAAAAACAGATTTTATAAAAGAAAAAAACTGATTTGTTAAAACTTTAAAACTGAATTTTTAAAAGATTTTAAAAACTGTTTTTTTAAAAGAAACTAAAAACTGCATTTTTATAAAAGAGAAAAACTGATTTTATTTTGAATTTTAAAATAGGAAAAAGGTTTAATCTTTTAGTAAAAAAAACGATTTGAACTTGCAGAAGAAAAAAAATCATATTTCTATATGATGAAAGTCGAAGAGAAAATCATATTTTTATATATTGAACTTCGATAGAAAAATAGAATTTTTATATATTGAACTTCGATAGAAAAATAGAATTTTTATATATTGAACTTCGATAGAAAAATAGAATTTTTATATATTGAACTTCGATAGAAAAATAGAATTTTTATATATTGAACTTCGATAGAAAAATAGAATTTTTATATATTGAACTTCGATAGAAAAATAGAATTTTTATATATTGAACTTCGATAGAAAAATAGAATTTTTATATATTGAACTTCGATAGAAAAATAGAATTTTTATATATTGAACTTCGATAGAAAAATAGAATTTTTATATATTGAACTTCGATAGAAAAATAGAATTTTTATATATTGAACTTCGATAGAAAAATAGAATTTTTATATATTGAACTTCGATAGAAAAATAGAATTTTTATATATTGAACTTCGATAGAAAAATAGAATTTTTATATATTGAACTTCGATAGAAAAATAGAATTTTTATATATTGAACTTCGATAGAAAAATAGAATTTTTATATATTGAACTTCGATAGAAAAATAGAATTTTTATATATTGAACTTCGATAGAAAAATAGAATTTTTATATATTGAACTTCGAAAGAAAAATATGATTTTTACATATTGAACTTCGAAATAAAAATGGGTTTTTTATATATTGAACTTCGTATTGAACTTCGATAGAAAAATATGATTTTTATATATGGAATAGCATAGTAAAAATTCGATTTTTACATATGTAGTGGCTACGGGCAACGAAGATGACGAAGATGCGATAGCGATGAAGATTTCTATCAATGAAGTGCCGTGGAGCTAGGACAGCTATAAGTGAGAATTTCTCACCTTTCTATTTTATTTCTAGTTATATATATATACTAGGATGCAGACGGTGCTTAGTAGCACCCGACACAATCGTCCACAGACCATGGACTTGTTTGTTTGACTGTTTGGTGATTGATTGCGATATTGGTTTGAATGTGGTTTGTGGTGTGAAAAATCGAATCGATAAATTGGTTAGGATTAGACGTGCGCCGTTATAAGGCGAAGGAGTAAGGCTAGGTTAGATCCTTACTCCAAAGTTTGTGGTTTGCATAACGAATTGATTTGATTGATGTGTGAATGGCGTGGGCCTTCACTAGACCGGGGATAAGGCTAGGCCTTGTCCCGTTTCTAGTATCGTGCCGTTATGCCGTCGAAATTTTCTAAAATAAGTTAGAAAAAATAAAAATAGCATTTTATTTAACGAATGAACTGAATAGAAATTCATATGTTAAAATAAAATGTGTTATCGTTAAAAATATAATTTTTAACGTGAATGTGAATAAATAAATATTCATTTACAAACCAGACGGTTTGTTTATGTACACCTATTTGAATGACGTTGATTGGGTCGATAAATTTTACACATCGCCTAACTGCACAAATAAAATATGTGTTTGATTGTTTGAAACCCCACACGGGTGTTAGGATGAAATTTGAAGTTCACTCATCCTGATTGATTAAATATGTCGATCGATTGATTGACAAGCTGCTATAAGCGTTAAATGTCTATATTTGATGCTTATACAGTGTAGTGCACTTTGGTTGATGGTTGATTATTCATCGTTGTTGATATATACATGTGTTGTAGAAAATCCATATAATTAACATTATATGGTAATTGATTGGGCCTCATTCCAGTTTCGAAAAAAAAGAAATATTTGAAATAGAAATATTTGAAATAGAAATATTTGAAATAGAAATATTTGAAATAGAATATTTGAAAATAGAAATATGTGAAGCCGTGAGGATTAGATTGACGCCATTTTGACGTGAACGATATTTATATCGATTTTATTCATTTTAAAATGAATATTGAAAAGTGATTTCGAAATCGAATATTTTGAAATGAATTGAATTGAAAACGATTTCGAAATGAATTGAATTGAAAACGATTTCGAAATGAATTGAATTGAAAACGATTTCGAAATGAATTGAATTGAAAACGATTTCGAAATGAATAGAATTGAAAACGATTTCGAAATGAATAGAATTGAAAACGATTTCGAAATGAACTGAATTGAAAACGATTTCGAAATGAATTGAATTGAAAACGATTTCGAAATGAATTGAATTGAAAAGGATTTCGAAATGAATTGAATTGAAAACGATTTCGAAATGAATTGAATTGAAAACGATTTCGAAATGAATTGAATTGAAAACGATTTCGAAATGAATAGAATTGAAAACGATTTCGAAATGAATAGAATTGAAAACGATTTCGAAATGAATTGAATTGAAAACGATTTCGAAATGAATTGAATTGAAAACGATTTCGAAATGAATTGAATTGAAAACGATCTCGAAATGAATTGAATTGAAAACGATTTCGAAATGAATTGAATTGAAAACGATTTCGAAATGAATTGAATTGAAAACGATTTCGAAATGAATTGAATTGAAAACGATTTCGAAATGAATTGAATTGAAAACGAATTCGAATTGAATTGAAAGCGAAGTGAAATAAATTCAAATTGAATTGAAATTTGAATTGAATAGAAATGGATTTTAAAACGAATTTATAAAGAAGAATTCAATTTTGATTTGAATTGAAATGGAAGTTGAAAATGTTTTTGAAACGAATTCAAAACTATTTATATAATTCGTTTTAAATAGAAATCGACGATATATATATTATATATATTATATATAATATAATGGCCTGAATAGAACGCGCCGCGCCGCGGCAGTTCGCGAATTTCGACCATTTATTTCAAACGGGCATTACGGGAGATCCGACCGTCGGATTCTCCTAAAACCGGAACCGTTGGGTTCGTATCGAAAAGAGCTTTCTAACGAATGTGAGAAATTTGAAATCTAACGGTTGGATTTGGAGACACGTCCAAATCAAATTCGAAAAAGGTCGCTGTAAGTGCAGTTCGATGGCCATTGATGGAAATCGACTGTACGGGCCTTGATAAAATTATTAAAAATAGTAATAATTTGTGTAAAATCATAAGAAATGATTTGTGAAAGTTTGGGATGAAAAACTCCATATTTGAAAAGATAAAAATAGATTTTTATCGAAATGAACTAGTTTTGAACTAGAATTATAATTCTATTTATTTTTAAATAAATAAATTGAATTTGAAATGGTTTTGAAAATAACCAAAATTTCCAATGATTGCATTGGAGTGGATTTGAATCGAAATTGTCTTCGGAATATTTCGATGTTGGAATTCGTGATATTACAGGTGTTGTTATGGAAATTTGAAAGATATATATTTATATCGTTATTTCCAATACGACATTTGTTAATCGTAGAATTTGATATTGAATATAAGCCGATATATTTTCTATTCAGAGCCTTATATTGAATATCAAATGGGATTTGGGTTTGTCGTGAATGGTGTCTTCACTAACACTGTTCTTGAACCCAGTTGAGAAAAGATTAAATCTTTTTATTTAGATTTAATGAAGTGTACCAATTAAATGATATTTAATTGGAATTGAATTGATATTGATTTTTGGGTTTATCGTGAACAGTGTTTTAAATAACACTTGTTCTTTAACCCGATAATTAATGAATGTGATTTGGGTTTGTCGTGAATGGTGTCTTCACTAACACTGTTCTTGAACCCAGCTGAGAAAAGATTAAATCTTTTGATTTAGATTTAATGAAGTGTACCAATTAAATAATATTTAATTGGAATTGAATGGAAATTTTTATTTTTGGGTTTTATCGTGAACAGTGTTTTAAATAACACTTGTTCTTTAACCCGATAATTAATGGGAGGTGACTTTGGGTTTATCGTGAACCGTGTTTTAAATGACACTGATTCTTTAACCCAGTCACAGATTAAAACTAAGTGGAGTTTTAATGAATCTTTAATTAGATTGAAAAGATCGAGAATGGAGTATCACCAGTTTTGCTCCAGGCGATAGTTAAATCTTTAATTAGATTTGAATGTGAAATTTAGAAACTAACTGTCGGTTAGCCAAGCAGAATGGTTTTCTGGATATTGATATGATGTTGGTTTCGGCCTTCGGGGTTAATATTTGGGGAATTATTCTCTTGATTAATTTACGGTTAGTGACTAATGAATTGGAATGAGGCGTATGTTGTGTTTGTGTAACACTTTTATAATATATACGCGAGTTATTCGGAAAGACCGGGTTTATCCCATTCTGAATAACTGATACGACGATAAGTCGAAGATGAAGACGATGGTCGAAGACCGGAAGTCTTCACGTCGTTTGGGTGATAACTGATGATCTTGATTGGGCTGTACACCCAAGAAGATGGAAACAGTTGGTGATCGTCCAGACGTACTTGGAGATCGATGGATATGCGGGGTACTAGGTGCCTCCGGTTTCGTTCAGACCCAGAACGGACTTGTAAATGGACTGTGTGTCTGACATCGGATTTCATTCTGTGTGACTGATATCGGTTGCATAGGATGGTTTGCCTGTGTGGCATGCTAAGATGCAAATGATCAAGGCTTCTGTTGAAAAGCAAAGTCTTGTGGTGATGATCAAAGCACGGCCTTTGTGGCGTAGCTTTGTGTAACGTTTACCTCGCGTGTTTCGCACCAGGTATGAACCAAAAACGGGAGACGGACCTCAGGGAGGACTTGCGTTTCTTTCTAGTTAGAAGTGGCGTCAGTGGTTTTACACGCCCTGACGAGTTTGACTTATGTGGTTGTTGCTGTTGCAAGGCGCCTCGGTTATATCGGTTTCGGCCGATGCATTCTGGTCGGCTGACGGACCAGACTTACACCCCATAGGATGGGGAAACGTAGTGTTCAGGCATTTTAATCCACATCGGTGGACCGGCCCTGACGATCCAAGGGCCCACCTGAGTCTGGGTCCTGTGGCTCGGGCTAGAGAGTCACGAATCGGTTGAGGACTATCTTTTGCCTCGGTTCATAGAAGGAAATCCAATTTCCAAATACGTGACATTTGCGGTTTTATTTGTAAACCTATATATGGCGACATGATATATGGTACCCATGCCGCCTATGATTGATACTTATGATTTGAAGTTGTTTTATACACTACGCACTTATATAGTATCAAATGATTTGTTTTAAACGTATCAAGCATTCTTTGGCTGTTATAAGGGAAAACCCTATCCTCGACTGCGTTGCATTGTGTGATGGGACCTGGGTCTTATAACAGCTTCATTTTTCTTTATTTAGCATTGCGCTATTCGTTTTATGCACTTGTATTCTTAGGAGGAAACCCGTTCCGTGTTATACGGCGTGGTCCCTTGATTTACCGAACTTTAAAGACAAAGATTAATAACTGTTTTAGTTCTCACACCAGTCACATGACTGACCTGGAGTTTATTGTTTTAACCTAAACTCTGGGTGCCCCTATTTTCGACACGGGCAGCTAGTAGTTTTGGTTTTGCAGATTTATATTCGCAGGATCCTGGTTTACAGCTGGAACGATATCCGGAAAGCTTTGTATCCGTATATCTTCTTCTGGTTGTGTATTGTATTATTTTTCCGCTGCTATGTATTTAAATGTAATTTAAATCTCTGATATTTCTGTGTAATATTCTTTTATACTCTGTATATTCTTGTAATCTGATGCATTGTGGTTATATACAATGAAATGTCCTTCTGTATGCGTTCTGTTGTGTCGTGTTCTCGAACTATCCGACGCTTTCCTTTACGGGGAAGTTACGGGTCTTTACAGCAATGAAGTCAATTGATGCTATATTTTGGAAGGAAGCAATTAACAGTGAGTTAGAATCAATTCTCAATAATAACACTTGGGAATTGGTTGACCTTCCTAGATATTGCAAGCCCATTACTTGTAAATGGATCTTTAGGAAAACCTAAAAGTCGATGGATCCATAAACAAGTATAAAGGCTAGAATAGTAGTGAGGGTTTTACTCAAAAACATGGTATTGATTATTTTGATACTTACTCCATTGTCACTAAAATTGCAACCATTAGAACTTTAATTGCTCTTTCTTGCATTTTTTCCTTGTTGTGCATCAAATGGATATGAAAGCTGCATTTTTGAATGGTGACTTGGATGAAGAGATTTACATGGTTCTACCTGAAGGGTTCATTGTTCCAGGTCAAGAGAACAAGGTTTGTAAATTAGTCAAGTCATTGTACAGATTCGAGCAAGCTCCAAAGCAATGGCATGAAAAATTGGACAAAACTATGATTGGTAATGGTTTTCATGTTAATGAAGGTGATTCATGTGTTTATTCCAAACATGATTCCCATGGTTGTGTGATTATTTGCCTTTATGTTGATGATATGTTGATTTTTGGTACTAACTTGGATCGAGTAAATGAGACAAAGGAATTTTTGAATTCGAATTTTGAAATGAAAGACATGGGTGAGACAGATGTGATTTTGGGAGTGAAAATCAAAAGGACTCCAAATGGCATCTGTCTTATTAAGTCATATTATGTTAAAAAAACTTCTTAAAAAGTTTGACTCATTTAATGTAGATCCTGTAGGACTCCTTATGATTCTAGTATCCACCTAAAGAAAAATAAAGGCAACCCAGTTTGTCTGTCTGAATATGATAGAATTATTGGTAGTGTTATGCTTCTTATGAATTACACGTGGCTTGACATTGCTTATTTTGTTTATAGACTGAGCAGGTACACTCATAACCCAAACAATGATCATTGGATCGCACTAAAGAGGTTGCTTAGGTACTTAAAAGATACCATGGATTGGGATTTGCACTTCTCCAAATTTCCAGGAGTTTTGGAGGGTTTTTGTGATGCCAACTGGGTATCTGACAATGATGAATTTAGCTCCACTAGTGGTTATGTCTTCACCCTTAGGGGTGGAGCTATATCTTGAAAATCTAGTAAACAATCTTGTACTGCTATGTCTACTATGGAATCTAAATTTATTGCTCTTCAAAAGTAAACCATTTGACATATATTCACACCTCAAATCCTTCTTCCAATGCAATCTCAACCATTTCTTCCTCCGTAAAAACCTTAATTTCATCAACACTATAAGCACAAAAAATGATTAACTCAAGTAAAAGTGTAACATAATACTCAAGATCTTGCAAAACTTACGAGAGTTTATCGTCAAAATCGGCAGTCGACGTATCCAGCTCCGCTTCTAAACTCTGATACGTTAACGAAACAACTAGTACTTAATACTAAATCAGAAAAATCAATAAAAAGAATGAAAAGTGTAGTTCACGTACACTGATTTTGCTAAGAAGTGATGATTTGAAATCGAAGACTGAAGTGATCGGGCTAATAAGATCAGGAACGAAAATTGGACCTCCACGAGCAATAGAAGCACCCGTGCTAATTTGATCGGGCATGCCTTCCATAGTTTATGTTCCTGTAACACGATCGGTATTTAAATTTTGGCTTGAGTTGGCGGCAAGGCTTTTATATATAAATATCAGTATTGAGAAATCTAGGGTTTTAGTCCAACATCGGGAGAAGAGAAAGGGAGAAATATCAGTAGTCGTGTAAATTGTTACGAACCGGGCCTTAAACCGTTTGGTACTCGGATGGGCTGATAGACCATGTAAGAGGATTCGAGCAGAAGGCGAAAAGTGAGGGCGCCGCGGGTGGTCTTACTCAGGCAGAACACTTTCTATTTTTGTGAAATTCAGAACCTAATAAAAAAACAAAAATTTCAATTTATTTAGCTAAAATTTACGTGTAACAACGGAAAAAATAATGTCAGTGAAAAATAAGTCTGTTGCAACTGCATTTGAAAAATTGATTAATAGTTGATACTTGAAAAAAAAGATATGGATGTGGAAACGAGAAAAAAAGATCCATTCTTTTTCCATCAATATTATGATTTACATTATGCATGTTTTAATACAATGTATAATATATATTTATTGACTTATCAAAGTAAATTATATTAATCAAGCTATTTACTATCAACATATTTACTATTTTTGCATACTTTATCATCATCATGATTGAAAAACGATTATGTTGGGTGAATTTTTTTATTTATGTTTCTTGAATTATCGACTATTTAGCTCTTTTTTCTGTTTGAAAATGAACAAACTAGCTCAAAAAATATGTTAGAAATGATGTGATGAAACATAACGTAAACAATGAACTAGTTATTGCAGGACTTCATTCAGAAACAGATTAATTATTACTTATTAATCAAAAGCTAACACCTAACAACACTGAGTAGCATAACACAAAACTAGTAAAGGCCCATCGAAAGAAGAATGAGCCTAAATTTCAACCCAAAAAAGGCCCATCGAAACTTAGAACCATTCTAAACGGATCGTTGGTTCCTGTAAGGGATAACATTTGCATAGATAATATACACATACTTCGAATGGAAATATCACAAAGCGGAAAGAGAAAATATAATATTGAAATAAGATGTAGCACTTTATTTAAAAACTACAAAATTCCAACACAACAATCAATATTGCATTTTTCCATGGGTACATAAATAAATTCATTCTCAAATGTTTCCATAAAAAGTACAACAATAACTAATAATAGCATAACAACTTCGTCTTCGTACTCAGCTCTCATCATGACTTCGTCCATGGATTTTACCCCATCTACTGACCTGTTGGATATGTCAAGGAGAGGGGTTAGAACATAAAGTTCTATGTGACTAAAATATGGTGTTTACTTAAAGTCCATACCCTAGTTTTTAGCAGGTTACATATGTCAAGGTATGTCTACGCAGTACACAACATTCACACAAATACCAAGTATCTATCCAATGAGGTGGGTATCCAAGTCAATCGCTCATTAGTGTTTTTGGGGTAAACACCCAAAAGGTGGGCATTCCCGGTCACTTATGACCCTATTAAAGGTGGATTTTTATGATCGCTTATAACCCTCAGGTGAACCCTAGCCCTTTAAGACCCTGTCCTAGTACATCAACGTTCTTAAGTCTATACTCTCACTTGTTATATGAGAAGTAGTATTGCGAACGTCACTACTTAACTGATATTACGGTAGAACACCTATGTCGCTTAAGACTTCCCTCAGACAGTTGGTGAGCATGCTATGGCCACATATCTTTTATAAACCAGTCCTGTCCTTGGTTGAGCCCCTACAAGTTCTAGAGGAAGTGGACATACCTCATGAACTACCCTACTCCGTTACCGCTATGCCTAACCACTTTAGAGAAGGAGGACCCATAGACTTACTTCGAATCTAATAAGGGTGGGTCCCATGACTTTTGTTCCTCTCCAAGAAATAAACCTTCTGAGGGGTCCTAGTTCTAACCACTTAAGACCCAAAGTAGATAAGAAGAGAGTCAACCACTTAAGATCTTCTCAAGGTGTAGTAAAACCAGCCTATTTCCACACACAATAGATTTATATATGTATGTATGTAACAACCCGAATTTTTATAACATGTTAAAACCATAAATCAAGGCAGAATTAAATTTTAAAATAAGAATCAAGGGAAACGGGTTCGCCATTGCGTTCATCTCGAAATTCTACATGAAATAGAGTCCAAGTTTTCGAAAATCGGAGTCCGGATGAAGAAGTTATGGCCTATAGAAGATTCTGCAGATTTTAGGCAGCACAGGACCAGGCAAGTCGACCTGGGGGTCGACCCGGGGGCCAGGTCAACCATGTGGTCAACCTTAGGGTTGACCTACCCCCCAGGTTGACCATGTGGTCGACCTCCCCCTACAGGTCGACCTGGTCAGCCTGTTTTGACCCAGAACCCATTTTTGAAGCCTGAGATGTGTTTTGATGGTCCGGATTGATTCTAGGGTTAATCTAAGGCCTAAACTAGTTGCTACCCCTATAAATACATCCTAAGACCTAGCCTAATTCATACAAATCATTCTTACACTGCTATGCTGCTAATTCACCTCTTGAACCATGGCCGCTGCCTCCAAATTAAAGCTTAAGCATTCAAACTCGATTCAAATCAAAGATCAACGCTTCTATAACAATTCAAGAGAATAGATCAGCGACACCGCAACATTCTACGAAAAATTTCTAGACTTGACTTCTGCATCTAAGTTTCTTAGACCATGATCTGTAAGTTCCAGTTACTTTTAGATAAAAACTATAAATCTAATATGGGCATGTTATAAATTGGAATTGATTTATGTATGATTCATATCTATTCTTGTTTTCTTCTTGGATCTTGACTATTGGGAATATTGCCTATGACGTTGAAACTATTGTTAATGGCCTAAGACTATGACGATGAACATAAGATTATGCCTATGCCTATGACTATGAACATAAGACTACGCCTATGACTGTGAACATAAGACTATGCCTATGACTGTGAACATAAGACTATGCCTATGCCTATGATGGTGAACATAAGACTATTGCCTATGACTATGACAAGGAAAATTATGACTAATCACCTATGATTCATGACCATGAGGTTACTGCCTAGAATTATGACTATGAAATTGGATCTAAGCTTGATTTTCTATTCAGACCTAATTTCTTTATTTGTCTTGATTTTGGGGATTTTTCTATTTAAGTTAGATCTATCCGTGTTCTTGAATCTAGATTATTATAATTCAAACCTTTTCATGTTCATAATGTTATGCCTGCGATGTTTTAATCAATTTATTCAGTTATGTCATGCCTTGGAAATAAATTGATAATAGAGCAATGTTTATTATGTTGATCTATGCCTGTGGTTCTATTCTATCATCATGTTGAATTGGGAATTAATGAATAAGTCTATTCATATGTATATGAACTTGGAGTATAACTCTTTATGACAAGTTGTGTAGTTTATCATGTTATGCAAGTTTTAGGTTGTGAAATCATATCACATATGTGACCAAATGTTAGATCTACATGTTTATGTGTATATGTTTAACCTATGTCATATTTCAAGTTCACACTTATTCATATGTTCGTGATTGATTTGCAAGTTCACATATATGTAAGTTGATTTAATCTATGTTGCAAATTCACATATATGTATGTTGGTTCAGTCTACGCTGCAAGATCACACCTATGATATTCATGTTGATTATTTTGCAAGTTCACACCTATGATGTTCATATTGACTATGCCGATGATGCCAAGTTTACGCCTATGTCACGCTTATGTTAATGAATTGCTTTATGCCAATTTTGTGTACGTTAAATTAGGCTAAGTTTTTAGCCTAATATTATATGTCAAAAACCAAGCGGACAGAAAATTAGGCTAAGATTGTTAGCCTAATATTTAGACGGGGTAACGTTGGGAAAAATTGGTAATTATAGGAAACTTGACATGAAACTTGCCTTGAAAACTTGACACGAACTTGACATGAATCTTGAACATGGACATGACACTAGAAGGAACATGAAAATGGCCAACGCGAGGTTGGGTTGAGTTTGTAGTGTAATTCTACCCGGAACCGCCCGGCAAATCCAGTTACTGCAAACAACAGGATCCAATGTGGGTAGTTGGTCATATCGCGCTTGAAACCCGAGGTCAGACTGAGTTGTGGTGTAATTCTGCCCGGAACTGCCCGGCATATCCAGTGACCACAACAACAGGTCTGATGTGAGAGGTTGGAGTGCATTAATGAATTAATGCCACATGATAGGGTTAAGTCATGAACATGAAAGACAACACTTAACCAACTTGACACATGATTCGTAGGGCTAAGTCATGAACTTGAACGACAACACTTAGCCAATTTGACATGACACGTAGGCGCGTTAAGTCACGAACTTGAATGACAACACTTAACCAACTTGACATGCTAGACCGATAGGGGTTAAGTCACGAATTTAAATAACAACACTTAACCTATTGGACGGAAACCCTAGTTACGCGGTCCGTTTCAGTAGTAACCCACTAGATTTATCATGGTACCCTTGAACTAGGCAGGGTGGGGCACGATTACTAGGCTGATTGTAAGCGACCAGAACGACGGCTGTATTGGTGCGCCAGTGTAGTTTCAGGCGGGCTATGGTCATGCACGTGGTCCAGAGTTGAAAAAGCAGGCATTGGGCATCAGTAGGTTTATCTGTGCATTCTTGATTCGTGTCGGTGGTTGGCACCATAGGGCTTGATACACCCTATGGTGGACCTAACACAGGTGACTACATTCGTGATAGGGCCGTATGACATAGACACATAACGAGCTAGAACTTGTAGGGAGCTGATCGACTAGTGGATCGTTTCATTGGACCTAGTAATGGGTCATTTCATGATTTTGGGCCAAGGAATCATTTCATGATTAATATAAGACATGGGTTTGGGATTCTAGTACAGTTGATGCAGCGAACCTTGAATACGTGATGCTAAACTTGATTTATACTTGATTTATCCTGTTATCTTAGTCTATCTTGCCCATCTTGTCATCATCCGTATGTTTACTTTCATTTTATACATGTCAGGTTACCTTTATCTGTTTTTATGATGAAAGTCACTTGGACTTACCAGTCTTTATGACTGACCCGTTTTCTTTCGCCTCTTTTTCTTTCGTTTCCCCCCAGGTTCTCAGGGAGGAAACTCTAGCACTTAGCTTGGATTTCGCTTGCTTTCGATTCAGCTCATGTACGGTTTGATCTTGAGCTATGCTATGGCTGCATTTCTGCTACCTTTGGGGAATTAAGCTACTTTTGATGTTTTAAGTTTATGCTTCTTTATTTATGCAAGACAGAATTTGTTGTAATGGAAAATAATGACCTTGGCTATTTGATGTAAAAGGTTTTGACTCTTTTTGAAAGTAATGAAATTTATCTTTTGATTCTTCCACTGTTTTATCTATGTTATGTCTTGTAATATTTCTGTGTTTGTTTACCTCGATAACGCTCCTCCAAAACAAGTGCATTCCCTTTGTGAGTGACCCTAGCGGAGGTGGGGTGTTACATTTGGTATCAGAGCAGAAGGTTACCAGACTGGGAAAAAGTTTTTAAAACCTTCTAAAACTATTTTCAAAACCGTTTACAAAGAAGCATTTTTCAAGAAAAATCTTGTTTTATTTAAAGGCTATTCCCCAAAAGCCATTAGCACTATCCTTTGTTTCCTTGTTTGAATCACTTTTCCTTTCTTTTTTCCATCTGTAGTCGTAGTAGTTTTTACCTGCGGCTAATCTTCTTTCTAGCTTCGTAGAGGGTTTTCCGTACGGTGGAGATAGTTTTCGTGAGGCTTGTTAACATGTTACATAGGAAAGGTATGAGTGATAAGGAAGAAGTTAAGGCAGATGAGTCTCAGAATGAGAAGAAAGACTTCCAGAAAGGAGGCAAGAACAACAACAACAAGAATGATAACAAGACACGCGAGAAAAGAAAATGCCACTTCTTTGGTATTGAGGGGCATATAGCTCAGGATTGTAGAAAGAAGAAGATGAAGATGAGAGCATGTTTCCAGTGTGGTGAAACTGGACATATCAGCAAGAATTGCCCTAAGAAGCAAGGGCAAGCCCCACAAGCAGGGCCTTCTGGGGGTACATCTTTAACTTCTTCTCCTAGATGCTTTGTTTTATCTTTCTTATCTCTTCAATCCTATCTTGAGAACCTTAGGTAGAACCCTTTTGGACGTAAACATGTGATTGAAACATGTTATGGTTGCTGTTTGCAAGTGGTTGCTCGTGGTTGCATAACATACATTAGGCACTAGATCGGCTCAGACACATTTTCATATTGCATATGCATGAGTGTTTATACTTGTTTATGGATGAAATTGAATGTGCTACCATATGGATGTTGCATATGGATGGATGTTTGTGCACACATATAGTGTTTATGTGACTAGGACTATTTGCATACATGTTGGATTCATGACACTAGACATATTTTGCATTAGGAAGATCAATCAGGCCTGAACACTTTCTGCATATGTTCATATAGCATTAGAAATCTTTTAAGGACAATGGTTGCTTTTGGATGATGGTTGAGTGGATGGTTGACTGGATGATAGGAAGCATTCTTCTTAACTTGAAGATTTCGGGGACGAAATCATTTAAGGAGGGAAGAATGTAACAACCCGAATTTTATAACATGTTAAAACCATAAATCAAGGCAGAATTAAATTTTAAATTAAGAATCAAGGGAAACGGGTTGCGCCATTGCGTTCATCTCGAAATTCTACATGAAATAGAGTCCGAGTTTTCGAAAATCGGAGTCCGGATGAAGAAGTTATGGCCTATAGAAGATTCAGCAGATTTTAGGCAGCATAGGAACAGGCAAGTCGACCTGGGGGTCGACCTGGGGGCCAGGTCGACCATGTGGTCGACCTTAGTGTTGTATATAACGTAGTTGTATACACAATTATATGATTTTTTTTATGATAACAACCAAATAAATATTATTTTAAATGTGTTTGTCACTGTACTGTTCTATATATAGATCACAGACAGGAATATAATATTTATATTTAAATAGAATACGACCGACTGTACAGACATTCATATATTTATACAGTATTCTATTTAAATTGGATATTATATTTCAAACATTCAAACAAGTACAATTATTTACAACTCCACTATTTAAACACTTCACAGAATATTGTACTTGTAAATAAACTGAATAAAATAGACAAGTCTATTTGACAATAATAATATATATTTTATTTCAAAAAATTTGTTTATTACAAACTTCAGTACAATTCATATATATATATATATATATATATATATATATATAGCTTCTCACTATAACACTCTGTCTATACATATATACAATCACTGATTTTACTTTGTCATATCCATATACATTCACTGATACATTTACATTCACTGACACTGCATCTTAATCTTCTATCTTATGTCTTTCAGTCTTCTGTCTTTACAGCATCCTCACAGTCAGTCCAGTCTTCATACCTGTCACATGAAAACAGAAACACACAGTACACTGCAACAGGAATTTGAACTGAATATGCAAATATAAATTTTATTTTTTTAAAATTTTATGTGCCTCAGATTTCAGGTGTGTTTCTCATCATTTTTCATGACTTGATCTGATTTATCTTTGTCTAGGCAGACAGTTTGTATATGTACAGGGACAGGAAATTTTTCTGATGGCTGCAAATACACACGTGTATAAATAGACGTGTGCACTGCCTCGCCAATCAGTATGCAACTGAGGAGTAGCCACGTGGACCATCTCGACTCAGTGCACAGTCATCAGTGGGAAAATCAAATCAAAGAAGAAAGATGAAAATTAGCTCATACTCAAAGCAAATGAATCAAATCACATTCAAATCGGTAGAATTCAAGTGGGACAAGTTTTTTTTCAAAACAGCAAATCTTTAGCAAAACATCTCAGCAAGTACAAAGAAACAAGGTAAGCCAGTGTGAAAATGGGTGTGCACAGCATGTTTCAAATGGCTCAGTAATTCATGATGAACAAGTAACCAAATCAGGACAGTCAAGTTTGACACAAACATGGTGGAGCATGATGCACGGATCAAGACAGGGCAAAGAATTTCATGATTCTGCAACATACAATTTTAAGGGTGTTCAAATGGATGCAACAAAAGTGATGTTCAAACTGGTCGAGTTCATAACAGCATATAGGAATTCATTCAAGTTCTGCCAACATGAAATCAAAGCAGCATAGTACAAATGACACAGGCAGCATGGACAAATGGTCGAGCACAAGTCAATATGGTATACTGGAGATAACAAAGTTGTTTACAAGTTCATATATGGCAGATCATATGTATATAGTGCAAACAACATGTGCATTGATGGGCACAACAACATGAAGATGGCACTTAGCGATGCAGCAACAGTGGTAAGTGTGCACAAGGCATGTATGGATGCATTACAATCAGCAAAGCAAGTTAACAAATCAGCACGGACACAAGCATACATGATCAAAACAGGTGCACAAACAGCATGGTGCAAATGCATGGATATATGGCAAGTGTTTTTCAATGTTTGCTGTAATCATGTAGTGAAGATACCACAAAGCAAGAGTGGAAAATCACAAATAGCAGTAATGTGCAAATGGACAAAATCAGTGGAGTCACAGAAATGTGCTGATTTAATCATGGGGCCAAAATCAGCATGTATATTATGGAAAGAATTTCAAATACAATCTCAAAGCATGTTTATCATCAAAGAAGGTATTAGTGTTTGAAAGTAGACGGTGGTAAAAAGGACAGGCAAGCAAGCAATTTAAATCTTTCCAGTATTAGACAATGTTTTTTTAGGCAAAAATCAATTTCAGTCTCTCTGGAATATATCTTTTTCTCACGGCATGTTCCCAAATATTTTCTCAAGTATTCATGACTAAGAAATGAAATCAATACCAGCAGTTTTGGCAATATGGTGTTAAGCAAGAAAAAGCATTTGGGGAAAAACATATTTGGCAACTAGGAATCACATCAATGATTTGATCATATCAAAACCAAGTCAACATTCACAGCAATCAAAAAGAGGAAATCATTCAAATCAGATTCCAATCATGATGGTGTAAGGCAGAGCAAAATCCACGCAAAGGTTTTAAAGGAAATAAATTCTTTTTATTCAAATAAAAGTCGAGATATTCAAAAGAGGAAATCAAGGAAAATTTGCCAAACCAAATCGAGCCATCAATTACGAAATCAGCGTTGCTCTAGGGTTTGTTATCCCTATATATGTAACACCATATCATCATCGACATTATCGAAATCCAAAAAAAAACAATGAAATTCACAGAGCAGAGAATTTAAAAATAAATTACTCACAATTTTTTTTCCAGGGTTTCGGTCATCATAGGAATTCCCCAAATTGATTGAGAAACATCAGAAGCCATTGAAGAATCAAGGAGCATCAGAGATCTCAAATTTCTTTCAACAATCGATTAAAGTTTTGAAGGATTTAAAGAAACCCTAGTTTTTTTTCCCAAATCGCCTGCCGCCATTATTTAAGCAAGAAAAGGAATGGGTGCAACTAAAACAAAAGGGACTGGCCACTTTCCACTTGGCTAAGCCAAGCTTAAAAGGGGGGACTTTTAATTCATTTGTTAAGCTAGGGTTTAGATTAATTTCTTTTGTATTTTAATTTGTTTTTGTAAAACCGACTTTCGAAACAGTTTCTAGGTCTGAAAAATTTAGGGGATTCAGTCAGAGTGTTGACTGACAGTTGACAGAGTCTGTAAAATCTGGGTTATTAGTTACGGGGTTGTAATTAGGGGAAATCTGATCGAGGGAATATCGGTCAGTCTACGGTTTTGAGCGTAGGGTTAGTACAGGAGCAGGGAGTGCGAGTTTACAGTGTCTGTAAGCGGGATCTATTATTAACACCTAGTAGAAACCTTAGGAATGCAGCAGTAGGCAGGATTTTGCCGAAGCTGGGTATCTCTGTGTGTTATTTCTTTTCTGCTTTTTTATTTCTACTGCAGCGTGTGATCTGTTTATTATATATATATCTCGTTAGAATTTTAATCCTGTTAAAAACCGTGATAAACCCTATTCCCCCCCCTCTAGGGTTAATCTAGATCCAACAAGTGGTATCAAAGCAGGTTATTTCATTAACCCTAGAATCATGGATCCTAGTTGTCAACCGATAGAGAGTCAGTCCAGTTCATTTCCACTTATTTTCGATGGAACAGATTTTTCAAATTGGAAATCCAAAATGGAATTTTATTTAAAATCATTTAATATTAAATGTTGGAATGTTGTTATCCATGGATTTGATAGTGTAGATATTACTTTCAATACTCGTGCTATGAAAATTATATTTGATTATCTTAGTACTGAACAGTTTAATCTTATCTGTCATTGTTTATCTGCACAGGAAATCTGGGATACTCTCAATACAAAGTATGGAAAATCTGACAACAGCTCAAAACCCCAGAATGTCAACTCAGATTCAGATCTATTCTTAACAAGTCATGTAGATGAAACTTCAGATGAAGCAGATGATGGAGAATCAACAAATGCTGAAACAGAAAATCTCTCATATGAAGATTTGGTTTACATGTGTCTTGATTTAACGAAATCTGTTGATAAACTCCAACTGAAAAATAAGTCCCTAAAATCTAAGAATTTTGAGTTGACCAGTAAAATTGATAATTTGGAATCACAACTAGAATATGTTAAAAATTCTTCAAATTCAGTTTGCAAAAATTGTTTGAAATTGAAAACCAATCTTGTTCATCTCAATAAAAATATTCAAAAGTTTGAAAATGAAATTCTGATCTTAAATGAGAACAAGACCAAGTTATCAAATTTGAATAACTTTCTGCAAAAAGAATTTGAAAATTTTAAAATAGATATAAATTCCAAATTTGAAATTGCTGAAAAGGAGAACTTGTTGAAATCAAACTTGATTTTAGAAGAACTTGAAAATGAGATTGAAAAATCCAAGAAATTTGACTCTGAAAAGCAAAAACGATTTGAGCTTGGAATTTCTGAATCCCAAGCCAAAATTAAATTGCTTGAAAATGAGAATTTGGTTTTGAAACAGTTCAATGCTGAACAGAAGATCACTACAAATAATTTCTCAAATTTATTAAAAGAAAATAGCGATCTAAAATCCAAAATTCAACGATTAGAATCAACTTTGGATAAATTTTCTAATGGGGAAAAATCGTTGAATATGCTATTACAAAACCAAGTTTCTATTGGAAATAAATCTAGTCTTGGCTTTGGGAATATCAATCGTTTTGATAGAATGAATTCAAATGATTTTAAAGACACTTCAAATTATCTTGGAAAAGATTGTTTCGAATTTTTAAACTCTGGCAATTCAAAAGATTTTTTGAAACATAAAAAAAATAAGAATTTGTTTTATAACAAACCATTATATCATTCTTGGACCTCAAAAATAAGTAAAGTGAATTCGCCTAATTTCAAACAGATCTGGGTCCCTAAAGGTACTTTGGTAAATTCTGATGGATTGTTATATAAACAAGTTTAGGTACCTAAAGCTATGAACAAAACTGTGGGTGGTTTTACAAATTTTGTTAGACCACTCGATTCTCTAAATTGTTAGGTACCAGAGGTGGCTGAGGAACTGCTAAGCAAAAGAGATTTGAATTCAAGCTGCTCAATACTTCTGTAATCATTCACAGTTCCTTAAGCTAAGACTGTTGGGTTAGAGATTATGCTTTACATTGGATTCTGGTATGATCTCTAAACTCACCTTTGTATATTCTCTTTGTTTTCTTATTTTCTGTGATTATTCCTTCCTCTATCCCCTTCTTTTTTTTTTTTGATTTGACACTGCCATATTCTTCTTTGTCTGTACTCTTAAACGTCCAGTTGCAGAATTCATGATTTTCTGGAAATATGCTTTATTTGTATAAAATCATCGTGTGTTAATCATTTCCATATCCTGAATTTGAACTTGTATATATCTGCAATTATTTTTGAAGTTTACTTTTCTGATTTCTGAATTCATAACAGTGTTGATGTATTCTTGTCATATCTTGAACACTATTAATTAGAATTCTAAATTCTTGAAGATCTGAAAATTTGATGAAGATTCACACACCACTGCTATTTTGAGTTCCTTCTAATTCATTTTAGAAACGCTTAAAATATTGTACTCATTGCAGTACACTCTGTTATTTATCAGTTGTGATAATTTCAGAAATTTTCTGATTGGCTTGAATAGTTTGAATTATCTTGAATTACAGTGATACATCTAGAAATTCACCTTATATTCATGATCATTATTGTTGAAATTTATTTGTTTGAGATCATCTGAAATTCTTGATATTCTGAACATCACATGCCTCTAAATTTGAAATTATCAATCTCGTGTGTCTGATTCATTATATCTCAAAACTTGACAGTGATTCAAGTGATTTCAACTAAATTTTCTGGATCGTGAATATCCTTCAAATTAGATGTAAATGATCTGAATATTCTTTATACTTGTCAAAAATATTTGTGAAAATTCTTTTGAAAATATGGTCATAAATATCACTTTTATTTCATGATTATTTGATTTGAATATATGTTTGTTTAAAATCATTTGAAATTATTGATTTATTGAATCTCACACATAATTTTGAGTCCGAAATATAATTTGGTGCGATTGATTCATTAAATCCTGATATTTTCACATTTATTCAAGTGATTTAAAATAAACTGAATTATATAATCTTGGAGCATGGAATATATTTTAGTGACCATCAGAAACATCTTCTGACAAGTCTGCTGTGATATTGTTTTCTATGCTACACTGATACTGTCTTTGAAACATGTTTTCAAATAACTTCCTGTTTTGTGACTGCTGCTCTGATAAATGAAATTATTGGGCCTAATTTGTTATCTTGTCGGATTGGGCCTTGTGATCGATTTTCATTTTGTCCATGAAATCCTTGTTTATCTCCAGTGTGATTATAATCCTCAATAATAGGGACACCAAGTGGTATCAGAAGCGCTGAATTTTTATGTATATATATATTTTTTTCTTATCCCTTTTGCTTTGTATAGCTCTTCATATTCCTCTTGTAATTGATTATCAATTTTAAACTTATTTATTGATTATTCATTCAGAAATTGAAATCAATATCCAAAATTGAACTGTATTTATAATTCATCAAAATAATTATCAGTCTTTGAAATTGTGATGAATTGTGACTGCAGTATATTTCACGACAAGAGGAGATTTTATTTAGATTTTCATGATAGTTGAACATTTATTATAATATCTTTGAATTGGTCATTATTTCACGATCATCTCCTTTATCTATCATCTTTCTGCCATCCATGATAGTTCTATATTAATGTGGAGAGTTTGATATTTTTTTAAAAAAGATAATCTTGAATAAACAGTGAAAATATTTGTGATGGAATTATGGCTATGTTATTATTATTCAGAATTAGTGATAATTGAAAATTTTCAATAATCCCAGTACAGTCGAGCATATTTCATAATATAATTAATTTAGAAATTTATTTCACAGACCATTTCTGTATCTACCGCATTTCTATCATCCATTTTTAGGTTTTATATTCTAAGGAGTTTTCCATTTTGAAACTGAAAATGATAAATATATAATAAATATATAAGTGTGTCTCTAACCTCATTTAAAAATCCAAGCTCTGGTCATGCATGGTTAAGAGATAACTTATAATTTAAGCTGCGACTGACCTCATCTAAAAATCCAAGCTCTAGTTATGCGTGGTCAGTGCGCTCTTAAATAAAATAAAAAGAAAAAGGAAATATTGTGCTATAAATTGAAATTAATCTGAAATTCTCCTTGGCATATAAAAACCAGCCTATCAATCCATTTTATACTTGTGAAATGTGTTGAAATTTTATGACGTATTATGATTTGTTGATTGATAGCTACTGGGATTTGAGACTATCTGATTTTGTCACTTAAGTTGAATTTATATAATTATAGTCCAAAATCATCACTGTTTTTGTGCTCATTTTTATAAAAATTCTTTGGAAAATAATTGAAATTCATTTTTTTTTAAACTCTCTCCATTTATATAAATTTCATCGTAAATCCATCATTCTCTAAAATGTGAAATATGCCATCAGTTCTAAGTTTATTATGATTTTTTTTGACTAATTGAGATTTATGATGATCGTTCTTCCTCTTATGTTGAAATTGTATTTTCTAGTCATTCTTCATCTATATTTTACGGTCTGAATCCTTTTGATGATAACAAAAGGGGGGGAATGGATTAGATTTTGACTTATCAGTGAATATTTCATAAATATTTTTAATTTTGAAAATTCATTATTATTCATTCATTTCACTCACGCACAATTATAGGGGGAGTTGATGTTGTAGGAGGAGCTAATAAATAGGGGAGTTAAAAATTTACTGTCAAACACATTTATTATGCTCAAAATCTTTTATTTGTTTGTCATCATCAAAAGGGGGAGATTGTTGTGTATAACGTAGTTGTATACACAATTATACGATTTTTTTTTTGATGATAACAACCAAATAAATATTATTTTAAATGTGTTTATTACTGTACTGTTCTATATATAGATCACATACAGGAATATAATATTTATATTTAAATAGAATATGACCGACTGTACAGACATTCATATATTTATACAGTATTCTATTTAAATTGGATATTATATTTCAAACATTCAAACAAGTACAATTACTTACAACTCCACTATTTAAACACTTCACAGAATATTGTACTTGCTAATAAACTGAATAAAATAGACAAGTCTGTTTGACAATAATAATAATATATTTTATTTCAAACAAATTTGTTTATTACAAACTTCAGTACAATTCATATATTTATATATATATATACACACATCTTCTCACTATAACACTCTGTCTATACATATAAACAATCACTGATTTTACTTTGTCATATCCATATACATTCATTGATACATTTACATTCACTGACACTGTATTTTAATCTTCTATCTTATGTCTTTCAGTCTTCTGTCTTTACAGCATCCTCACAGTCAGTCCAGTCTTCATACCTGTCACATGAAAACAGAAACACACAGTACACTGCAACAGGAATTTGAACTGAATATGTAAATATAAATTTTATTTTATTTTTAATTTTATGTGCCTCAGATTTCTAGTGTATTTCTCATCATTTTTCTTGACTTGATCTGATTCATCTTTGTCTAGGTACACAGTTTGTATATGTACAGGGACAGGAAATTTTTCTGATGGCTGCAAATACACACGTGTATAAATACACGTGTGCACTGCCTCGCCAATCAGTGTGCAACTGAGGAGTAGCAACGTGGACCATCTCGACTCAGTGCACAGTCATCAGTGGGAAAATCAAATCAAAGAAGAAAGATGAAAATCAGCTCATACTCAAAGCAAATGAATCAAATCACATTCAAATCGGCAGGATTCAAGTGGGAAAAGTTTTTTTTCAAAACAGCAAATCATTAGAAAAATAGCTCGGCAAGTACAAAGAAACAAGGTAAGCTAGTGTGAAAATGGGTGTGCACAGCATGTTTCAAATGGATCAGTAATTCATGATGAACAAGTAACCAAATCAGGACAATCAAGTTTGACACAAACATGGTGGAGCATGATGCATGGATCAAGACAGGGCAAAGCATTTCATGATTCAGCAACATACAATTTTAAGGGTGTTCAAATGGATGCAACAAAAGTGATGTTCAAACTGGTCGAGATCATAACAGCATATAGGAATTCATTCAAGTTCTGCCAACATGAAATCAAAGCAGCATAGTACAAATGACACAGGCAGCATGGACAAATGGTCGAGCACAAGTCAATATGGTAAACTGGAGATAGCAAAGTTGTTTACAAGTTCATATATGGCAGATCATATGTATATAGTGCAAACAACATGTGCATGGATGGGCACAACAACATGAAGATGGCACTTAGCGATGCAGCAACAGTGGTAAGTGTGCACAAGGCATGTATGGATGCATTACAATCAGCAAAGCAAGTTAACAAATCATCACGGACACATGCATACATGATCAAAACAGGTGCACAAACAGCATGGTGCAAATGCATGGATATATGGCAAGTGTTTTTCAATGTTTGCTGTAATCATGTAGTGAAGATACCACAAAGCAAGAATGGAAAATCACAAATAGCAGTAATGTGCAAATGGACAAAATCAGTGGAGTCACAGAAATGTGCTGATTTAATCATGAGGCCAAAATCAGCATGTATATTATGGAAAGAATTTCAAATACAATCTCAAAGCATGTTTATCATCAAAGAAGGTATTAGTGTTTGAAAATAGACGGTGGTAAAAAGGACAGGCAAGCAAGCAATTTAAATCTTTCCAGTATTGGACAATGATTTTTTTTTAGGCAAAAATCAATTTCAGTCTCTCTGGAATATATCTTTTTTCTCACGGCATGTTCCCAAATATTTTCTCAAGTATTCATGACTAAGAAATGAAATCAATACCAGCAGTTTTGGCAATATGGTGTTAAGCAAGAAAAAACATTTAGGGAAAAACATATTTGACAACTAGGAATCACAGCAATGATTTGATTGTATCAAAACCAAGTCAACATTCGCAGCAATCAAAAAGAGGAAATCATTCAAATCGGATTCCAATCATGATGGTGTAAGGCAGAGCAAAATCCACGCAAAGGTTTTGAAGGCAATAAATTCTTTTTATTCAAATTAAAGTCGAGATATTCAAAAGAGGAAATCGAGGAAAATTTGCCAAACCAAATCGAGCCATCAATTACGAAATCAGAGTTGCTCTAGGGTTTGTTATCCCTATATATGCTACACCATATCATCATCGACATTATCGAAATCCAAAAAAAAAACAACGAAATTCACAGAGCATAGAATTTAAAAATGTATTACTCACAATTTTTTTTCCAGGGTTTCGGTCATCATAGGAATTCCCCAAATTGATTGAGAAACATCAGAAGCCATCGAAGAATCAAGGAGCATCAGAGATCTCAAATTTCTTTCAGCAATCGATTAGAGTTTTAAAGGATTTAAAGAAACCCTAGTTTTTTTTTCCTAAATCGCCTGCCGCCATTATTTAAGCAAGAAAAGGAACGGGTGCAACTAAAACAAAAGGGACTGGCCACTTTCCACTTGGCTAAGCCAAGCTTAAAAGGGGGGACTTTTAATTCATTTGTTAAGCTAGGGTTTAGATTAATTTCTTTTGTATTTTAATTTGTTTTTGTAAAAACGACTTTCGAAACAGTTTCTGTTGTATATAACGGTGTTGTATACACAATTATATGATTTTTGTTTGATGATAACAACCAAATAAATACTATTTTATATGTGTTTGATATTGTACTGTTATTATACATCACAGACTGGAATATAATATTTATATTTAAATAAAATACGACTGTATATAAATTCAAATATTAACACTGTATTTTATTTAAATAGAATATTTTATTTCAATATTCAAACAGTACAAATTTTACAACTCCAACTATTTATACACTTCACTGATAATTTTCATTTCGATACATTTCAGTACATATCAAGTTCTCACTCAACTCTAACATAGTCTCGCAGTCATTCATTCACATTTCATATATACATTTACACACTGTTTTTTGTTTTCTGCCTTCTGTCTTCAGTCTTCTATCTTCATAGCATCCTCACAGTCAGTCCAGTTTTCATACCTGTCACATGAAACACACACACACAGTACACTGCAATAGAAATGAAACAGAATAAATGCAAATATAAATTTTGGTTTAAAATTTTATTTGCCTTAGATTTCTGGTGTGTTTCTCATCATTTTTCATGACTTGGTCTGATTTATTAAAACCGACTGATGGCTGCATGTACACACGTGTACACGTGTGCACTGCCACGCCATTCAGCGAGCAACTGAGGAGTAGCCTCATGGGCCATCTCGACTCAGTGTAACTCAGCATGAACAAATAGTGAGGACAAAACAACATCAAACCAAAAGTACACAAGGCAGCAAGACATGAAGACATAGGTCGATGCAATACAGTTGTGAATATGCATGGTGCAGTCAACTCAAGACAGGTGCAATGATATTAGCACATATACAAGTTCAGAGTTCAAGCAAAGCAGCAAATGTATGGATCAGGTGCAGCCCAAATTCCAAACTGGTCAAGACAGTGAGCACAGTCATGACTCAACATAAAAGTTCAGTGTGTCAGTTTACATGTGCATGGCACAAATGAAGCAATATGTTCAAGTTAACAATGACAAAAATCAAGCAAGTCAACACAAGTTAATACAGGAGAAGATGAATGCAAGTTACAGAGCATACTTTGCAAGTGCAATGGTACATGAGCACAACAGGTCATATGTTCAAACATTCCTGGTGGACACAAGAAGGATAATAGTGCAGCTATGCTTGGAAGCAGCAAATGTACAAGTATGTCAAGGTTCAAAAATATTCCAGCATAGTAAACAAAGTCAAATACTACAGTCAAAATGGTTGAGCTAGTTTCAAACTCATCAAAAAACAAGTGCTCAGACAAATTACACAGTTCTGGTCGACATGCATTGATTTCCAGAAAATTACAAAGCAGTATACTCAGTGGTGCAACAGGAAATTCAAGACACAATTTTGGGCAAGGTAATAATTATATTTTTCCAGAATTAAAACTCAAATAAATGTCAAAGAGTAAATGCTTCAGGGACCATGCAAATGAATCATTTCCAGAAATGATAACGTTCAAGGAATTAGTTTCCAGATCTCCAGCAGTCAAGCAAAGTGGACCAAGTTTTTTTTATTATTTATTTCACAATATTTTTTTTGGGGCAACAAAAATTGTTTTTCAGTTTTGCAAATGAGATTCATTGCAGTCAAATCTATCAAGCAATAAAACAGGAAACAAAATCCAAAATCAACCAGTGGAATCATGCAAGGAAACAAACCGATTTTTACTCAGTGGAATCAAAGGACCACATTCATGTCCAAACACACGCAAGCATTTCAAGGAAAGTGGCAAGTTTTAATTCCAGAAATGCACAAGAAAATTGTAGTCAAATTTGTATGACATGAATATGGTGTTTACAGCAACTCTCAAATACAAATTCAAGCATGGATGTGTCGACATTTATAATCAAGTTTATAACTGTGCAAATGGAAGGAAAGTCTTCCAAGGCAACTAATCAATTGAGGAATCGAGCAAAATTCTCAGTAATATTTCAAGCAACAATCAATGCCGAGGCAATCAAAAACTGGCAATATACACATGTCATTCAAAGTCAGGATTTATCAAACCAAAAGAGGAACCATGTTCAAATCGAGATATGTCAAGAGGGGAAAGAAATTTTCAGTATTTTAAAGCCAACAAATTCCATTTCAAACCGAGAATTTCAAAAGAGGAAATCGCAAATCAGGGACAAATCAAACCAAATCATTTTTGGCGAAATCAGAGTGTGTTAGGGTTTCGAATAACCCTATAATACACCACTTCATCACTGGCAAAGAGATTGAGCATCCAAGAAATAAACGATTGAAAACCCAAGCATCAAAAAAAATTCAGAGCATAAATCGAAAAGAAAAAACTCAGAAAACACTCACAATTTTTCCATTGTTTTCGATCAAGCAACATCTCAAATCGAGGAACCAGCAAGCCGCTAAGTTTTCAAGCTTCAGAGATTATCAAATTCATCACGCATCAATTCGATTTGGGGACAATAGGAGAAACCCTAGCCGCCATTAATTTTCTCCAGAGAAACAAAATCGGGGCAAAGCAAATGAGAATGGACGCAAACAAATGGGCCGACCATGTTTAAATGGATAAGGGGATGACCCATCATTTTAAATTTTTTTCCTCTAGGGTTTCTTTTTGTTTTATTTTTTTTAATTGTTTTTTAGTTTGTGTTGTAAAAATCAAACGAACAGGTGTCTAGATCTGTAAAGTCTAGGTAAAACAGTCAGGGTGTTGACTGTCAATTTCAGAGTCTGTAAAATTCTGGGATACGGATTACGGGGTTGTAATTCGGGGAAATCTGATCGAGGGAACATCGGTCAGTCTACGGTTTTGAGCGTAGAGTTAGAATAGGAGCGAGAGTCGCGAGTGTACAAGGTCTTGTATGCGGGATCTGTTCTATCTTCTAGTAGAAACCTTAGGAATGCAGCAGTAGGCAGGGTTTTGCCGAAGCTGGGTATATCTGTGTGTGATTTATTTTCTGCATTTTTGTTTCTGCTATATTCTGTGATCTGTTTATTATTTTAATATCCTGTCAGTTTTTCAATTCAGTTTAAAAACTGTGAAAAACCCTATTCACCCCCCCTCTAGGGTTATTCTAGATCCAACAGTTTCTAGGTCTGAAAAATCTAGGGGATTCAGTCAGAGTGTTGACTGACAGTTGACAGAGTCTGTAAAATCTGGGTTATTGGTTACGGGGTTGTAATCAGGGGAAATCTGATCGAGGGAATATCGGTCAGTCTACGGTTTTGAGCGTATGGTTAGTACAGGAGCAGGGAGTGCAAGTTTACAGTGTCTGTAAGCGGGATCTGTTATTAACACCTAGTAGAAACCTTAGGAATGCAGCAGTAGGCAGGATTTTACCGAAGCTGGGTATCTCTGTGTGTTATTTCTTTTCTGCTTTTTTATTTCTACTGCAGCCTGTGATCTATTTATTATATATATATATATATCTCGTTAGAATTTTAATCCTGTTAAAAACTGTGATAAACCCTATTCACCCCTCTCTAGGGTTAATCCAGATCCAACACTTAGGGTCAACCTACCCACCAGGTCGACCATGTGGTCGACCTCCCACCCTACAGGTCGACCTGGTCGGCCTGTTTTGACCCAGAACCCATTTTTGAAGCTTGAGATGTGTTTTGATGGTCCGGATTGATTCTAGGGTTAATCTAAGGGCCTAAACTAGTTGCTACCCCTATAAATACATCCTAAGACCTAGCCTAATTCATACAAATCATTCTTACACTGCTACGCTGCTAATTCACCTCTTGAACCATGGCCGCCGCCTCCAAATTAAAGCTTAAGCATTCAAACTCGATTCAAATCAAAGATCAACGCTTCTATAACAATTCAAGAGAATAGATCAGCGACACCGCAATGTTCTACGACAAATTTCTAGACTTGACTTCTGCATCTAAATTTCTTAAACCACGATCTGTAAGTTCCAGTTACTTTTAGATAAAAACTATAAATCTAATATGGGCATGTTATAAATTGCATCTAAATTTCTTAGACCACGATCTGTAAGTTCCAGTTACTTTTAGATAAAAACTATAAATCTAATATGGGCATGTTATAAATTGGAATTGATTTATGTATGATTCATATCTATTCTTGTTTTCTTCTTGGATCTTGACTATTGGGAATATTGCCTATGACGTTGAAACTATTGTTAATGGCATAAGACTATGACGGTGAACATAAGATTATGCCTATGCCTATGACTATGTACATAAGACTATGCCTATGACTGTGAACATAAGACTATGCCTATGCCTATGACTGTGAACATAAGACTATGCCTATGACTGTGAACATAAGACTATGCCTATGATTGTGAACATAAGACTATGCCTATGCCTATGACGGTGAACATAAGACTATTGCCTATGACTATGACAAGGACAATTATGACTAATCACCTATGATTCATGACCATGAGGTTATTGCCTAGAATTATGACTATGAAATTGGATCTAAGCTTGATTTTCTATTCAGACCTAATTTCTTTATTTGTCTTGATTTTGGGGATTTTTCTATTTAAGTTAGATCTATCCGTGTTCTTGAATCTAGAATATTATAATTCAAACCTTTTCATGTTCATAATGTTATGCCTGCGATGTTTTAATCAATTTATTCAGCTAGGTCATGCCTTGGAAATAAATTGATAATAGAGCAATGTTTATTATGTTGATCTATGCCTGTG